>OZ025257.1:30286436-30585834 GCA_964019135.1 Arenicola marina
TGGTATGGCACCTTGACGTTGTGGATGAGCGGTCTGCCCTATTGTATGGTATGGCACCTTGACGTTGTGGATGTGCGGTCTGCCCTGGGCATTGTATGGTATGGCACCTTGACGTTGTGGATGAGCGGTCTACCCCCGGCATTGTATGGTATGGCACCTTGACGTTGTGGATGAGCGGTCTGCCCTGGCCATTGTATGGTATGGCTCCTTGACGTTGTGGATGAGCGGTCTGCCCTGGGCATTGTATGGTATGGCACCTTGACGTTGTGGATGAGCGGTCTGCCCTGGGGATTGTATGGTATGGCACCTTGACGTTGTGGATGAGCGGTCTGCCCTGGGGATTGTATGGTATGGCACCTTGACGTTGTGGATGAGGGGTCTGCCCTGACCATTGTATGGTATGGCACCTTGACGTTGTGGATGAGCGGTCTGCCCTGGGGATTGTATGGTATGGCACCTTGACGTTGTGGATGAGCGGTCTGCCCTGAGCATTGTATTGTATGGCTCCTTGACGTTGTGGATGAGCGGTCTGCCCTGAGCATTGTATGGTATGGCACCTTGACGTTGTGGATGAGCGGTCTGCCCTGAGCATTGTATGGTATGGCACCTTGACGTTGTGGATGAGGGGTCTGCCCTGACCATTGTATGGTGTGGCACCTTGACGTTGTGGATGAGCGGTCTGCCCTGACCATTGTATGGTGTGGCACCTTGACGTTGTGGATGAGCGGTCTGCCCTGAGCATTGTATTGTATGGCTCCTTGACGTTGTGGATGAGCGGTCTGCCCTGACCATTGTATGGTAAGGCACCTTGACGTTGTGGATGAGCGGTCTGCCCTGGCCATTGTATGGTATGGCACCTTGACGTTGTGGATGAGCGGTCTGCCCTGAGCATTGTATGGTATGGCACCTTGACGTTGTGGATGAGCGGTCTGCCCTGAGCATTGTATGGTATGGCACCTTGACGTTGTGGATGAGGGGTCTGCCCTGACCATTGTATGGTGTGGCACCTTGACGTTGTGGATGAGCGGTCTGCCCTGACCATTGTATGGTGTGGCACCTTGACGTTGTGGATGAGCGGTCTGCCCTGGCCATTGTATGGTATGGCACCTTGACGTTGTGGATGAGCGGTCTGCCCTATTGTATGGTATGGCACCTTGACGTTGTGGATGTGCGGTCTGCCCTGGGCATTGTATGGTATGGCACCTTGACGTTGTGGATGAGCGGTCTACCCCCGGCATTGTATGGTATGGCACCTTGACGTTGTGGATGAGCGGTCTGCCCTGGCCATTGTATGGTATGGCTCCTTGACGTTGTGGATGAGCGGTCTGCCCTGGGCATTGTATGGTATGGCACCTTGACGTTGTGGATGAGCGGTCTGCCCTGGGGATTGTATGGTATGGCACCTTGACGTTGTGGATGAGCGGTCTGCCCTGGGGATTGTATGGTATGGCACCTTGACGTTGTGGATGAGGGGTCTGCCCTGACCATTGTATGGTATGGCACCTTGACGTTGTGGATGAGCGGTCTGCCCTGGGGATTGTATGGTATGGCACCTTGACGTTGTGGATGAGCGGTCTGCCCTGAGCATTGTATTGTATGGCTCCTTGACGTTGTGGATGAGCGGTCTGCCCTGAGCATTGTATGGTATGGCACCTTGACGTTGTGGATGAGCGGTCTGCCCTGAGCATTGTATGGTATGGCACCTTGACGTTGTGGATGAGGGGTCTGCCCTGACCATTGTATGGTGTGGCACCTTGACGTTGTGGATGAGCGGTCTGCCCTGACCATTGTATGGTGTGGCACCTTGACGTTGTGGATGAGCGGTCTGCCCTGAGCATTGTATTGTATGGCTCCTTGACGTTGTGGATGAGCGGTCTGCCCTGACCATTGTATGGTAAGGCACCTTGACGTTGTGGATGAGCGGTCTGCCCTGGCCATTGTATGGTATGGCACCTTGACGTTGTGGATGAGCGGTCTGCCCTGAGCATTGTATGGTATGGCACCTTGACGTTGTGGATGAGCGGTCTGCCCTGAGCATTGTATGGTATGGCACCTTGACGTTGTGGATGAGGGGTCTGCCCTGACCATTGTATGGTGTGGCACCTTGACGTTGTGGATGAGCGGTCTGCCCTGACCATTGTATGGTGTGGCACCTTGACGTTGTGGATGAGCGGTCTGCCCTGAGCATTGTATTGTATGGCTCCTTGACGTTGTGGATGAGCGGTCTGCCCTGACCATTGTATGGTAAGGCACCTTGACGTTGTGGATGAGCGGTCTGCCCTGGCCATTGTATGGTATGGCACCTTGACGTTGTGGATGAGCGGTCTGCCCTGTGAATTGTATTGTATGATTACTTGACGTTGTGGATGAGCGGTCTGCCTTGGGCATTGTATGGCATGGCACCTTGACGTTGTGGATAGGCGGTCTGCCCTGGCCACTGTATGGTATGGCACCTTGACGTTGTGGATGAGCGGTCTGCCCCCGGCATTGTATGGTATGGCACCTTGACGTTGTGGATGAGCGGTCTGCCCTGGCCACTGTATGGTATGGCACCTTGACGTTGTGGATGAGCGGTCTGCCCTGGCCATTGTATGGTATGGCTTCTTGACGTTGTGGATGAGCGGTCTGCCCTGGCCATTGTATGGTATGGCACCTTGACGTTGTGGATGAGCGGTCTGCCCTAGCCATTGTATGGTATGGCACCTTGACGTTGTGGATGAGCGGTCTGCCCTATTGTATGGTATGGCACCTTGACGTTGTGGATGTGCGGTCTGCCCTGGGCATTGTATGGTATGGCTCCTTGACGTTGTGGATGAGCGGTCTGCCCTGGCCATTGTATGGTATGGCACCTTGACGTTGTGGATGAGCGGTCTGCCCTGGCCATTGCATGGTATGGCACCTTGACGTTGTGGATGAGCGGTCTGCCCTATTGTATGGTATGGCACCTTGACGTTGTGGATGAGCGGTCTGCCCTGAGCGTTGTATTGTATGGCTCCTTGACGTTGTGGATGAGCGGTCTGCCCTGGGCATTGTATGGTATGGCACCTTGACGTTGTGGATGAGCGGTCTGCCCTGGGCATTGTATGGTATGGCACCTTGACGTTGTGGATGAGCGGTCTGCCCTGGGCATTGTATGGTATGGCACCTTGACGTTGTGGATGAGCGGTCTGCCCTGGCCATTGCATGGTATGACACCTTGACGTTGTGGATGAGCGGTCTGCCCTATTGTATGGTATGGCACCTTGACGTTGTGGATGAGCGGTCTGCCCTGGGCATTGTATGGTATGGCACCTTGACGTTGTGGATGAGCGGTCTGCCCTGGGCATTGTATGGTATGGCACCTTGACGTTGTGGATGAGCGGTCTGCCCTGGCCATTGCATGGTATGACACCTTGACGTTGTGGATGAGCGGTCTGCCCTATTGTATGGTATGGCACCTTGACGTTGTGGATGAGCGGTCTGCCCTGGGCATTGTATGGTATGGCACCTTGACGTTGTGGATGAGCGGTCTGCCCCCGGCATTGTATGGTATGGCACCTTGACGTTGTGGATGAGCGGTCTGCCCAGGGGATTGTATGGTATGGCACCTTGACGTTGTGGATGAGCGGTCTGCCCTGGGCATTGTATGGTATGGCACCTTGAGGTTGTGGATGAGCGGTCTGCCCTGGGGATTGTATGGTATGGCACCTTGACGTTGTGGATGAGCGGTCTGCCCTTGGCCATTGTATGGTATGGCACCTTGACGTTGTGGATGAGCGGTCTGCCCTGGGGATTGTATGGTATGGCACCTTGACGTTGTGGATGAGCGGTCTGCCCAGGGCATTGTATGGTATGGCACCTTGACGTTGTGGATGAGCGGTCTGCCCTGGCCATTGTATGGTATGGCACCTTGAGGTTGTGGATGAGCGGTCTGCCCTGGGGATTGTATGGTATGGCACCTTGACGTTGTGGATGAGCGGTCTGCCCTTGGCCATTGTATGGTATGGCACCTTGACGTTGTGGATGAGCGGTCTGCCCTGGGGATTGTATGGTATGGCACCTTGACGTTGTGGATGAGGGGTCTGCCCTGGGCATTGTATGGTATGGCACCTTGACGTTGTGGATGAGCGGTCTGCCCTATTGTATGGTATGGCACCTTGACGTTGTGGATGAGCGGTCTGCCCTGGGCATTGTATGGTATGGCACCTTGACGTTGTGGATGAGCGGTCTGCCCCCGGCATTGTATGGTATGGCACCTTGACGTTGTGGATGAGCGGTCTGCCCAGGGGATTGTATGGTATGGCACCTTGACGTTGTGGATGAGCGGTCTGCCTTGGCCATTGTATGGTATGGCACCTTGACGTTGTGGATGAGCGGTCTGCCCTGGGGATTGTATGGTATGGCACCTTGACGTTGTGGATGAGCGGTCTGCCCAGGGCATTGTATGGTATGGCACCTTGACGTTGTGGATGAGCGGTCTGCCCTGGGCATTGTATGGTATGGCACCTTGAGGTTGTGGATGAGCGGTCTGCCCTGGGGATTGTATGGTATGGCACCTTGAGGTTGTGGATGAGCGGTCTGCCCTGGGGATTGTATGGTATGGCACCTTGAGGTTGTGGATGAGCGGTCTGCCCAGGGGATTGTATGGTATGGCACCTTGACGTTGTGGATGAGCGGTCTGCCCTGGGCATTGTATGGTATGGCACCTTGAGGTTGTGGATGAGCGGTCTGCCCTGGGCATTGTATGGTATGGCACCTTGACGTTGTGGATGAGCGGTCTGCCCTGGGGATTGTATGGTATGGCACCTTGAGGTTGTGGATGAGCGGTCTGCCCTGGGGATTGTATGGTATGGCACCTTGAGGTTGTGGATGAGCGGTCTGCCCAGGGGATTGTATGGTATGGCACCTTGACGTTGTGGATGAGCGGTCTGCCCTTGGCCATTGTATGGTATGGCACCTTGACGTTGTGGATGAGCGGTCTGCCCTGGGGATTGTATGGTATGGCACCTTGACGTTGTGGATGAGCGGTCTGCCCAGGGCATTGTATGGTATGGCACCTTGACGTTGTGGATGAGCGGTCTGCCCTGGGCATTGTATGGTATGGCACCTTGAGGTTGTGGATGAGCGGTCTGCCCTGGGGATTGTATGGTATGGCACCTTGACGTTGTGGATGAGCGGTCTGCCCTTGGCCATTGTATGGTATGGCACCTTGACGTTGTGGATGAGCGGTCTGCCCTGGGGATTGTATGGTATGGCACCTTGACGTTGTGGATGAGGGGTCTGCCCTGGGCATTGTATGGTATGGCACCTTGACGTTGTGGATGAGCGGTCTGCCCTATTGTATGGTATGGCACCTTGACGTTGTGGATGAGCGGTCTGCCCTGGGCATTGTATGGTATGGCACCTTGACGTTGTGGATGAGCGGTCTGCCCCCGGCATTGTATGGTATGGCACCTTGACGTTGTGGATGAGCGGTCTGCCCAGGGGATTGTATGGTATGGCACCTTGACGTTGTGGATGAGCGGTCTGCCCTGGGCATTGTATGGTATGGCACCTTGACGTTGTGGATGAGCGGTCTGCCCTGGGGATTGTATGGTATGGCACCTTGACGTTGTGGATGAGCGGTCTGCCCAGGGCATTGTATGGTATGGCACCTTGACGTTGTGGATGAGCGGTCTGCCCTGGGCATTGTATGGTATGGCACCTTGACGTTGTGGATGAGGGGTCTGCCCTGGGCATTGTATGGTATGGCACCTTGACGTTGTGGATGAGCGGTCTGCCCTGGGGATTGTATGGTATGGCACCTTGACGTTGTGGATGAGCGGTCTGCCCTGGGGATTGTATGGTATGGCACCTTGACGTTGTGGATGAGCGGTCTGCCCTGGGCATTGTATGGTATGGCACCTTGACGTTGTGGATGAGCGGTCTGCCCTGGGCATTGTATGGTATGGCACCTTGACGTTGTGGATGAGCGGTCTGCCCTGGGGATTGTATGGTATGGCACCTTGAGGTTGTGGATGAGCGGTCTGCCCTATTGTATGGTATGGCACCTTGACGTTGTGGATGAGCGGTCTGCCCTGGGCATTGTATGGTATGGCACCTTGACGTTGTGGATGAGCGGTCTGCCCTGGGGATTGTATGGTATGGCACCTTGACGTTGTGGATGAGCGGTCTGCCCTGGGCATTGTATGGTATGGCACCTTGACGTTGTGGATGAGCGGTCTGCCCTGGGCATTGTATGGTATGGCACCTTGACGTTGTGGATGAGCGGTCTGCCCTGGGCATTGTATGGTATGGCACCTTGACGTTGTGGATGAGCGGTCTGCCCCCGGCATTGTATGGTATGGCACCTTGACGTTGTGGATGAGCGGTCTGCCCTGGGCATTGTATGGTATGGCACCTTGACGTTGTGGATGAGGGGTCTGCCCTGACCATTGTATGGTATGGCTCCTTGACGTTGTGGATGAGCGGTCTGCCCAGGGGATTGTATGGTATGGCACCTTGACGTTGTGGATGAGCGGTCTGCCCTGGGCATTGTATGGTATGGCACCTTGACGTTGTGGATGAGCGGTCTGCCCTGGGCATTGTATGGTATGGCACCTTGACGTTGTGGATGAGCGGTCTGCCTTGGCCATTGTATGGTATGGCACCTTGACGTTGTGGATGAGCGGTCTGCCCTGGGCATTGTATGGTATGGCACCTTGACGTTGTGGATGAGCGGTCTGCCCTGGGGATTGTATGGTATGGCACCTTGACGTTGTGGATGAGCGGTCTGCCCTGGGGATTGTATGGTATGGCACCTTGACGTTGTGGATGAGCGGTCTGCCCTGGGCATTGTATGGTATGGCACCTTGACGTTGTGGATGAGCGGTCTGCCCTGGCCATTGTATGGTATGGCACCTTGACGTTGTGGATGAGCGGTCTGCCCTGGGGATTGTATGGTATGGCACTTTGACGTTGTGGATGAGCGGTCTGCCCTGGCCATTGTATGGTATGGCACCTTGAGGTTGTGGATGAGCGGTCTGCCCTGGGGATTGTATGGTATGGCACCTTGACGTTGTGGATGAGCGGTCTGCCCTTGGCCATTGTATGGTATGGCACCTTGACGTTGTGGATGAGCGGTCTGCCCTGGGGATTGTATGGTATGGCACCTTGACGTTGTGGATGAGCGGTCTGCCCTGGGCATTGTATGGTATGGCACCTTGACGTTGTGGATGAGCGGTCTGCCCTGGCCATTGTATGGTATGGCACCTTGACGTTGTGGATGAGCGGTCTGCCCTGGGCATTGTATGGTATGGCACCTTGACGTTGTGGATGAGCGGTCTGCCCTGGGCATTGTATGGTATGGCACCTTGACGTTGTGGATGAGCGGTCTGCCCTGGGGATTGTATGGTATGGCACCTTGACGTTGTGGATGAGCGGTCTGCCCTGGGCATTGTATGGTATGGCACCTTGACGTTGTGGATGAGCGGTCTGCCCTGGCCATTGTATGGTATGGCACCTTGACGTTGTGGATGAGCGGTCTGCCTTGGCCATTGTATGGTATGGCACCTTGACGTTGTGGATGAGCGGTCTGCCCTGGGGATTGTATGGTATGGCACCTTGACGTTGTGGATGAGCGGTCTGCCCTGGGCATTGTATGGTATGGCACCTTGACGTTGTGGATGAGCGGTCTGCCCTGGCCATTGTATGGTATGGCACCTTGACGTTGTGGATGAGCGGTCTGCCCTGGGGATTGTATGGTATGGCACCTTGACGTTGTGGATGAGCGGTCTGCCCTGGGGATTGTATGGTATGGCACCTTGACGTTGTGGATGAGCGGTCTGCCCTGGCCATTGTATGGTATGGCACCTTGACGTTGTGGATGAGCGGTCTGCCCTGGGGATTGTATGGTATGGCACCTTGACGTTGTGGATGAGCGGTCTGCCCTGGCCATTGTATGGTATGGCACCTTGACGTTGTGGATGAGCGGTCTGCCTTGGCCATTGTATGGTATGGCACCTTGACGTTGTGGATGAGCGGTCTGCCCTGGGGATTGTATGGTATGGCACCTTGACGTTGTGGATGAGCGGTCTGCCCTGGGGATTGTATGGTATGGCACCTTGACGTTGTGGATGAGCGGTCTGCCTTGGGCATTGTATGGCATGGCACCTTGACGTTGTGGATGAGCGGTCTGCCCTGGGGATTGTATGGTATGGCACCTTGACGTTGTGGATGAGCGGTCTGCCTTGGGCATTGTATGGCATGGCACCTTGACGTTGTGGATGAGCGGTCTGCCCTGGGCATTGTATGGTATGGCACCTTGACGTTGTGGATGAGCGGTCTGCCCTTGGCCATTGTATGGTATGGCACCTTGACGTTGTGGATGAGCGGTCTGCCCTGGGGATTGTATGGTATGGCACCTTGACGTTGTGGATGAGCGGTCTGCCCTGGCCATTGTATGGTATGGCACCTTGACGTTGTGGATGAGCGGTCTGCCTTGGCCATTGTATGGTATGGCACCTTGACGTTGTGGATGAGCGGTCTGCCCTGGGGATTGTATGGTATGGCACCTTGACGTTGTGGATGAGCGGTCTGCCCTGGCCATTGTATGGTATGGCACCTTGACGTTGTGGATGAGCGGTCTGCCTTGGCCATTGTATGGTATGGCACCTTGACGTTGTGGATGAGCGGTCTGCCCTGGGGATTGTATGGTATGGCACCTTGACGTTGTGGATGAGCGGTCTGCCCTGGGCATTGTATGGTATGGCACCTTGACGTTGTGGATGAGCGGTCTGCCCTTGGCCATTGTATGGTATGGCACCTTGACGTTGTGGATGAGCGGTCTGCCCTGGGGATTGTATGGTATGGCACCTTGACGTTGTGGATGAGCGGTCTGCCCTGGGGATTGTATGGTATGGCACCTTGACGTTGTGGATGAGCGGTCTGCCCTGGCCATTGTATGGTATGGCACCTTGACGTTGTGGATGAGCGGCGCTGTATTTAGCCATAACTATTGTTCTGGTCTTTTTTTCATGTGGCTTAGGTTCCTCAAACGTGGATCCTCGGCGCGTGCAGAGCCCCCGGAGTGGGGCGCCAACGAACGTGGTGCTGGTGGTGGGAGCCACGCTGGGGACGGCAGTGGGGCTGGCCGTCATAGTGGTGGTGGCGGCGGTGGTCGTC
This sequence comes from Arenicola marina, assembly GCA_964019135.1. Taxonomy (NCBI): domain Eukaryota; kingdom Metazoa; phylum Annelida; class Polychaeta; family Arenicolidae; genus Arenicola; species Arenicola marina. The sequence goes on from OZ025257.1 coordinate 30,295,578, forward strand.
AGGCACGACCACCGGAGAAGGGGAGCGGGTCACAGGAGTAGCCATGCCAACAGGAAGACTGCTATTGTCACCAATTTCAGTAATCCACTGTTTAGTGCCGAGAGCGACGGCGACACACAGACCCACGGCGTCATGGGCGACACACAGACCCACGGCGTCATGGGCGACACACAGACCCACGGCGTCATGGGCGACACACAGACCCACGGCGTCATGGGCGACACACAGACCCACGGCGTCATGGGCGACACACAGACCCACGGCGTCATGGGCGACACACAGACCCACGGCGTCAAGGGCGACACACAGTCTCACAGCTTCACGGGCGCGGCACCGGCGCCCACAGCTTCCCAGGATAACAATAATATGGCCGCCATCTCAAAGGTCAAGGTCGAAGAGGAAGACGCCGTGTGACTCTTTATGGCGATATTATGAGCCGGCTGACGCCGACATTCTCGGTCAGTGGACAGCAATGCTGTTAGACTGGTCGGCAAGAAACAGACACACGTAGGTAACTAATAAACGTGAATGCGTTGTGTGAATATGTAAGTAGACACTCACTGAAGTTCTTGTCAATACAGCAAACAACGTTAACCCTTGTTTTACTCATTTATTTCTCGTTTCTCTAGCTACGCACAGAACTCATCTAGCCACGATATGTCCTAACATTACGTCCATTCAAGAAGTATGAAGACCCAAGGAACACGTGATAGTGAAATCAAAAGAAAATACAGAAACTCATTTGGGCGACCAGCGCAGCATGCAATCAGTCTAAGGGACGGCCGATGCTTGCGATCTGCCGCGGCCCCTCATGCTACCGTCAGTTAATATATAAATGGGTGCGGGAATGCGAGGAAAAGGAAAGATCGGAAGAGGATAGAGAGAGGAGAGCATGACCGATCGCAGCAGACTAGAGCAGAGGTCACAGAAAATATATGGACTATGTAAATAAATAGAAAGAATAGCATACAACTTGTGTTGTGGACTTATTCGGACGAAATCAGTAACAATTGGTGTCAGAACTGGCGAAACGTGTAAAGGGCCCACGAGCGGCACGCGTCAAAGGGGGATGCGCTGCCACAGCTGGAAGCTCTACAAAGGGTATCCAGAAGTGGGACGCCCCATGAGAGAGCGAGAAACAGCTTTAATTCCACAATATCACTATACGCGGGTTCGTCAAAGTAGCAAGAGTGAGGTCCGGCGGGTTTATTTCTGGGAGCATTGCATCTGAACGTTATTTAGAAATTCCCCAATGATGTCACATGATTGACAAATGAGCTTTGATGCAGCGCGTAGGCATCTGTTGTCGAGGGCGTGTATTGTCCTCATGGTTGAGTGATTTTCGTTGAGTTCAATCCAATGAGCAGAGAGAATCTGAGTCTCAATATAAAAGCACATGCGTTTGTATTCCCCTTAACGTTACTTTCCTCACTCCCATAATTTAAATTGGTAGGTTCGAACAAAAGTAGAACAAGTATTCCCTTCTACTATATGGGGCGTTCTAGCTCGATAATATAAGCTTATAAGTATTTCAGAGGACTAAAAAGCCTTCTTCTCCTTCAGTTGCAAATGTTTTGCATGAATAGTACTTTAACGGCCTGGGTGCATGCACCATATTTAAGAAATGAGCGAAAGAATAGTGATTTTGATTTGCCGAAAGCCCCATTTAAGCGCGAAAAACAGTATTTTAGCGGTCTGTTTGTCAAAAACTCAATTCGACCAACTTTGCATCAAAAGTAATTCTACTTGCCGAAAATTCCAGTTATGCCCCAAAAGACAGCATTTCAGCGGACTAAAAAGCTTTCTTCTCCTTCAATTCGACCAATTTTGCATAAATAGTAATTTGGCCACGATCGCAAGTGCCACATAAACCATATTTATGAAAGTAATGGAAGAAAAGTCATTCTATTAGCCGAAAACTTCATTTCAGTGCGAAAAACTGTATCCTAACGGATTGAAAAGCCTTCGTCCCCTTCAATTCGACCTACGTTGCATCAATAACATTGTGTTCTTCTTGGCGCATGTCACATGAACCACGTAAACACGAAAGAAAAGTGATTATATTGAGCGAAAATTTATTTTATGCCCAAAAACTGTATTTCATCGGTCGCAAAAGCCTTCTCCTTTATTTCCACCAATTTTGCATCAATAACATTGTGGCATCCTTTGCGCATACCACATCAAGCATAGTTAAGAAATTAGCGAAAGAAAAGTGAGTTTGATTTGCCGAAAGCTCCATTTCAGCACGAAAAACAGTATTTCAGTTGATTAAAAAGCCTACTTCTTTAGTTCAACCAATTTTACATCAAAAGTAAATTGGTCGTCTTCGCTGACGTCATATCAACCATAAATAAGAAATTAACGAAAGAAAAATGTTTCTAGTTGCCGAAAATTCAATTTATGCGCGAAAAACTGTATTTTAGCTGATTAAGAAGCCTTCTTCTCCTTCAATTCGACCACTGACCGTGAGGCCCCTTTCCCATGCCATCACCCTCACAGTGTCACCCTGTCACCCCCACTCCGGCCACTGACCGTGAGGCCCCATTTCCATGCCACCACCCTCACAGTGTCACCCTGTCACCCCTACTTCGGCCATTGACCGTGAGGCCCCATTCCCATGCCGCCACCCTCACAGTGTCACCCTGTCACCCCCACTCCGGCCACTGACCGTGAGGCCCCATTCCCATGCCACCACCCTCACAGTGTCACCCTGTCACCCCCACTCCGGCCACTGACCGTGAGGCCCCATTCCCATGCCACCACCCTCACAGTGTCACCCTGTCACCCCCACTCCGGCCATTGACCGTGAGGCCCCATTCCCATGCCACCACCCTCACAGTGTCAACCTGTCAACCCCACTCCGGCCATTGACCGTGAGGCCCCATTCCCATGCCATCACCCTCACAGTGTCAGCCTGTCACCCCCACTCCGGCCACTGACCGTGAGGCCCCATTCCCATGCCATCGCCCTCACAGTGTCAGCCTGTCATCCCCACTCCGGACACTGACCGTGAGGCCCCATTCCCATGCCACCACCCTCACAGTGTCAGCCTGTCAACCCCACTCCGGCCACTGACCGTGAGTCCCCATTTCCATGCCATTGCCCTCACAGTGTCAGCCTGTCACCCCCACTCCGGCCACTGACCGTGAGGCCCCATTCCCATGCCACCACGCTCACAGTGTCAGCCTGTCACCCCCACTCCGGCCACTGACCATGAGGCCCCATTCTCATGCCATCGCCCTCACAGTGTCACCCTGTCACCCCCACTCCGGCCACTGACCGTGAGGCCCCATTTCCATGCCATTGCCCTCACAGTGTCAGCCTGTCACCCCCACTCCGGCCACTGACCGTGAGTCCCCATTTCCATGCCATTGCCCTCACAGTGTCACCCTGTCGCCCCCACTCCGGCCACTGACCGTGAGTCCCCATTTCCATGCCATTGCCCTCACAGTGTCAGCCTGTCACCCCCACTCCGGCCACTGACCGTGAGTCCCCATTTCCATGCCATTGCCCTCACAGTGTCAGCCTGTCACCCCCACTCCGGCCACTGACCGTGAGGCCCCATTCCCATGCCACCACCCTCACAGTGTCAGCTTGTCACCCCCACTCCGGCCACTGACCGTGAGGCCCCATTCCCATGCCATCGCCCTCACAGTGTCAGCCTGTCAACCCCACTCCGGCCACTGACCGTGAGGCCCCATTCCCATGCCACCACCCTCACAGTGTCAGCCTGTCAACCTCACTCCGGCCACTGACCGTGAGGCCCCATTCCCATGCCATCGCCCTCACAGTGTCAGCCTGTCAACCCCACTCCGGCCACTGACCGTGAGGCCCCATTCCCATGCCACCACCCTCACAGTGTCACCCTGTCACCCCCACTCCGGCCACTGACCGTGAGGCCCCATTCCCATGCCATCACCCTCACAGTGCCAGCCTGTCAACCCCACTCCGGCCACTGACCGTGAGGCCCCATTCCCATGCCATCGCCCTCACAGTGTCACCCTTTCACCCCCACTCCGGCCACTGACCGTGAGGCTCCATTCCCATGCCATCGCCCTCACAGTGTCACCCTGTCACCCCCACTCCGGCCACTGACCGTGAGGCCCCATTCCCATGCCACCACCCTCACAGTGTCAGCCTGTCACCCCCACTCCGGCCACTGACCGTGAGGCCCCATTCCCATGCCATCACCCTCACAGTGTCAGCCTGTCAACCCCACTCCGGCCACTGACCGTGAGGCTCCATTCCCATGCCACCACCCTCACAGTGTCAGCCTGTCACCCCCACTCCGGCCACTGACCGTGAGGCCCCATTCCCATGCCATCACCCTCACAGTGTCAGCCTGTCACTCCCACTCCGGCCACTGACCGTGAGTCCCCATTTCCATGCCATTGCCCTCACAGTGTCAGCCTGTCACCCCCACTCCGGCCACTGACCGTGAGGCCCCATTCTCATGCCATCGCCCTCACAGTGTCACCCTGTCACCCCCACTCCGGCCACTGACCGTGAGTCCCCATTTCCATGCCATTGCCCTCACAGTGTCAGCCTGTCACCCCCACTCCGGCCACTGACCGTGAGTCCCCATTTCCATGCCATTGCCCTCACAGTGTCAGCCTGTCACCCCCACTCCGGCCACTGACCGTGAGGCCCCATTCTCATGCCATCGCCCTCACAGTGTCACCCTGTCACCCCCACTCCCGCCACTGACCGTGAGTCCCCATTTCCATGCCATTGCCCTCACAGTGTCAGCCTGTCACCCCCACTCCGGCCACTGACCGTGAGGCCCCATTCCCATGCCACCACCCTCACAGTGTCAGCCTGTCAACCCCACTCCGGCCACTGAATGTGAGGCCCCATTTCCATGCCATCACCCTCACAGTGTCAGCCTGTCAATCCCACTCCGACCACTGACCGTGAGGCCCCATTTCCATGCCATCACCCTCACAGTGTCAGCCTGTCACCCCCACTCCGGCCACTGACCGTGAGGCTCCATTCCCATGCCACCACCCTCACAGTGTCAGCCTGTCACCCCATTTCCGGCCACTGACCGTGAGGCCCCATTCCCATGCCACCACCCTCACAGTGTCAGCCTGTCACCCCCACTCCGGCCACTGACCGTGAGGCTCCATTCCCATGCCCCCACCCTCACAGTGTCAGCCTGTCACCCCCTTTCCGGCCACTGACCGTGAGGCCCCATTCCCATGCCTCCACCCTCACAGTGTCAGCCTGTCACCTCTACTCCGGCCACTGACCGTGAGGCCCCATTCCCATGCCATCACCCTCACAGTGCCAGCCTGTCAACCCCACTCCGGCCACTGACCGTGAGGCCCCATTCCCATGCCACCACCCTCACAGTGTCAGCCTGTCAACCCCAGTCCCGCCGCTGACCGTGAGGCCCCATTCCCATGCCACCACCCTCACAGTGTCAGCCTGTCACCCCCACTCCGGCCACTGACCGTGAGGCCCCATTTCCATGCCATCACCCTCACAGTGTCACCCTGTCACTCCCACTCCGGCCACTGACCGTGAGGCCCCATTCCCATGCCACCACCCTCACAGTGTCAGCCTGTCAACCCCACTCCGGCCACTGACCGTGAGGCTCCATTCCCATGCCACCACCCTCACAGTGTCAGCCTGTCACCCCCTTTCCGGCCACTGACCGTGAGGCCCCATTCCCATGCCACCACCCTCACAGTGTCAGCCTGTCAACCCCAGTCTGGCCGCTGACCGTGAGGCCCCATTTCCATGCCACCACCCTCACAGTGTCAGCCTGTCACCCCCACTCCGGCCACTGACCGTGAGGCCCCATTTCCATGCCATCACCCTCACAGTGTCACCCTGTCACTCCCACTCCGGCCACTGACCGTGAGGCCCCATTCCCATGCCACCACCCTCACAGTGTCAGCCTGTCACCCCCACTCCGGCCACTGACCGTGAGGCTCCATTCCCATGCCACCACCCTCACAGTGTCAGCCTGTCACCCCCTTTCCGGCCACTGACCGTGAGGCCCCATTCCCATGCCACCACCCTCACAGTGTCAGCCTGTCAACCCCAGTCCGGCCGCTGACCGTGAGGCCCCATTCCCATGCCACCACCCTCACAGTGTCAGCCTGTCACCCCCACTCCGGCCACTGACCGTGAGGCCCCATTCCCATGCCACCACCCTCACAGTGTCAGCCTGTCACCCCCACTCCGGCCACTGACCGTGAGGCCCCATTTTCATGCCACCACCCTCACAGTGTCAGCCTGTCACCCCCACTCCGGCCACTGACCGTGAGGCTCCATTCCCATGCCACCACCCTCACAGTGTCAGCCTGTCACCCCCTTTCCGGCCACTGACCGTGAGACCCCATTCCCTTGCCACCACCCTCACAGTGTCAGCCTGTCAACCCCAGTCCGGCCACTGACCGTGAGGCCCCATTCCCATGCCATCACCCTCACAGTGTCAGCCTGTCAACCCCATTCCGGCCACTGACCGTGAGACCCAATTCCCATGCCACCACCCTCACAGTGTCAGCCTGTCACCCCCACTCCGGCCACTGACCGTGAGGCCCCATTCCCATGCCACCACCCTCACAGTGTCAGCCTGTCACCCCCACTCCGGCCACTGACCGTGAGGCCCCATTCCCATGCCACCACCCTCACAGTGTCAGCCTGTCACCCCCACTCCGGCCACTGACCGTGAGGCCCCATTACCATGCCACCACCCTCACAGTGTCAGCCTGTCACCCCCACTCCGGCCACTGAACGTGAGGCCCCATTTCCATGCCATCACCCTCACAGTGTCAGCCTGTCAACCCCACTCCGACCACTGACCGTGAGGCCCCATTTCCATGCCATCACCCTCACAGTGTCAGCCTGTCACCCCCACTCCGGCCACTGAACGTGAGGCCCCATTTCCATGCCATCACCCTCACAGTGTCAGCCTGTCAACCCCACTCCGACCACTGACCGTGAGGCCCCATTTCCATGCCATCACCCTCACAGTGTCAGCCTGTCACCCCCACTCCGGCCACTGACCGTGAGGCTCCATTCCCATGCCACCACCCTCACAGTGTCAGCCTGTCACCCCCTTTCCGGCCACTGACCGTGAGGCCCCATTCCCATGCCACCACCCTCACAGTGTCAGCCTGTCACCCCCACTCCGGCCACTGACCGTGAGGCTCCATTCCCATGCCACCACCCTCACAGTGTCAGCCTGTCACCCCCTTTCCGGCCACTGACCGTGAGGCCCCATTCCCATGCCTCCACCCTCACAGTGTCAGCCTGTCACCTCTACTCCGGCCACTGACCGTGAGGCCCCATTCCCATGCCATCACCCTCACAGTGCCAGCCTGTCAACCCCACTCCGGCCACTGACCGTGAGGCCCCATTCCCATGCCACCACCCTCACAGTGTCAGCCTGTCAACCCCACTCCGGCCACTGACCGTGAGGCTCCATTCCCATGCCACCACCCTCACAGTGTCAGCCTGTCACCCCCTTTCCGGCCACTGACCGTGAGGCCCCATTCCCATGCCACCACCCTCACAGTGTCAGCCTGTCAACCCCAGTCCGGCCGCTGACCGTGAGGCCCCATTCCCATGACACCACCCTCACAGTGTCACCCTGTCACTCCCACTCCGGCCACTGACCGTGAGGCCCCATTTCCATGCCACCACCCTCACAGTGTCAGCCTGTCACCCCCACTCCGGCCACTGACCGTGAGGCTCCATTCCCATGCCACCACCCTCACAGTGTCAGCCTGTCACCCCCACTCCGGCCACTGACCGTGAGGCTCCATTCCCATGCCACCACCCTCACAGTGTCAGCCTGTCACCCCCACTCCGGCCACTGACCGTGAGGCTCCATTCCCATGCCATCACCCTCACAGTGTCACCCTGTCACCCCCACTCCGGCCACTGACCGTGAGGCCCCATTCCCATGCCACCACCCTCACAGTGTCACCCTGTCACCCCCACTCCGGCCACTGACCGTGAGGCCCCATTCCCATGCCACCACCCTCACAGTGTCACCCTGTCACCCCCTTTCCGGCCACTGACCGTGAGGCCCCATTCCCATGCCACCACCCTCACAGTGTCAGCCTGTCACCCCCACTCCGGCCACTGACCGTGAGGCTCCATTCCCATGCCACCACCCTCACAGTGTCAGCCTGTCACCCCCTTTCCGGCCACTGACCGTGAGGCCCCATTCCCATGCCTCCACCCTCACAGTGTCAGCCTGTCACCTCTACTCCGGCCACTGACCGTGAGGCCCCATTCCCATGCCATCACCCTCACAGTGCCAGCCTGTCAACCCCACTCCGGCCACTGACCGTGAGGCCCCATTCCCATGCCACCACCCTCACAGTGTCAGCCTGTCAACCCCACTCCGGCCACTGACCGTGAGGCTCCATTTCCATGCCACCACCCTCACAGTGTCAGCCTGTCACCCCCTTTCCGGCCACTGACCGTGAGGCCCCATTCCCATGCCACCACCCTCACAGTGTCAGCCTGTCAACCCCAGTCCGGCCGCTGACCGTGAGGCCCAATTCCCATGACACCACCCTCACAGTGTCACCCTGTCACCCCCACTCCGGCCACTGACCGTGAGGCCCCATTTCCATGCCACCACCCTCACAGTGTCAGCCTGTCACCCCCACTCCGGCCACTGACCGTGAGGCTCCATTCCCATGCCACCACCCTCACAGTGTCAGCCTGTCACCCCCACTCCGGCCACTGACCGTGAGGCTCCATTCCCATGCCACCACCCTCACAGTGTCAGCCTGTCACCCCCACTCCGGCCACTGACCGTGAGGCTCCATTCCCATGCCATCACCCTCACAGTGTCACCCTGTCACCCCCACTCCGGCCACTGACCGTGAGGCCCCATTCCCATGCCACCACCCTCACAGTGTCACCCTGTCACCCCCACTCCGGCCACTGACCGTGAGGCCCCATTCCCATGCCACCACCCTCACAGTGTCACCCTGTCACCCCCACTCCGGCCACTGACCGTGAGGCCCCATTCCCATGCCACCACCCTCACAGTGTCACCCTGTCACCCCCACTCCGGCCACTGACCGTGAGGCCCCATTCCCATGCCACCACCCTCACAGTGTCACCCTGTCATCCCCACTCCGGCCACTGACCGTGAGGCCCCATTCCCATGCCACCACCCTCACAGTGTCACCCTGTCACCCCCACTCCGGCCACTGACCGTGAGGCCCCATTCCCATGCCACCACCCTCACAGTGTCACCCTGTCATCCCCACTCCGGCCACTGACCGTGAGGCCCCATTCCCATGCCACCACACTCACAGTGTCACCCTGTCACCCCCACTCCTGCCACTGACCGTGAGGCTCCATTCCCATGCCATCACCTCACAGTGTCACCCTGTCACCCCCTTTCCGGCCACTGACCGTGAGGCCCCATTCCCATGCCACCACCCTCACAGTGTCACCCTGTCACCCCCACTCCGGCCACTGACCGTGAGGCTCCATTTCCATGCCACCACCCTCACAGTGTCAGCCTGTCACCCCCTTTCCGGCCACTGACCGTGAGGCCCCATTCCCATGCCACCACCCTCACAGTGTCAGCCTGTCAACCCCACTCCGGCCACTGACCGTGAGGCCCCATTTCCATGCCATCACCCTCACAGTGTCACCCTGTCACTCCCACTCCGGCCACTGACCGTGAGGCCCCATTCCCATGCCACCACCCTCACAGTGTCAGCCTGTCACCCCTACTCCGGCCACTGACCGTGAGGCCCCATTCCCATGCCACCACCCTCACAGTGTCACCCTGTCACTCCCACTCCGGCCACTGACCGTGAGGCCCCATTCCCATGCCACCACCCTCACAGTGTCAGCCTGTCACCCCTACTCCGGCCACTGACCGTGAGGCCCCATTTCCATGCCATCACCCTCACAGTGTCACCCTGTCACTCCCACTCCGGCCACTGACCGTGAGGCCCCATTCCCATGCCACCACCCTCACAGTGTCAGCCTGTCACCCCTACTCCGGCCACTGACCGTGAGGCCCCATTCCCATGCCACCACCCTCACAGTGTCACCCTGTCACTCCCACTCCGGTCACTGACCGTGAGGCCCCATTCCCATGCCACCACCCTCACAGTGTCACCCTGTCACTCCCACTCCGGCCACTGACCGTGAGGCCCCATTCCCATGCCACCACCCTCACAGTGTCAGCCTGTCATCCCCACTCCGGCCACTGACCGTGAGGCCCCATTCCCATGCCATCACCCTCACAGTGTCAGCCTGTCACCCCCACTCCGGCCACTGACCGTGAGGCCCCATTCCCATGCCATCACCCTCACAGTGTCAGCCTGTCACCCCCACTCCGGCCACTGACCGTGAGGCTCCATTCCCATGCCACCACCCTCACAGTGTCAGCCTGTCACCCCCTTTCCGGCCACTGACCGTGAGGCCCCATTCCCATGCCACCACCCTCACAGTGTCAGCCTGTCACCCCCACTCCGGCCACTGACCGTGAGGCTCCATTCCCATGCCACCACCCTCACAGTGTCAGCCTGTCACCTCTACTCCGGCCACTGACCGTGAGGCCCCATTCCCATGCCATCACCCTCACAGTGCCAGCCTGTCAACCCCACTCCGGCCACTGACCGTGAGGCCCCATTCCCATGCCATCACCCTCACAGTGTCAGCCTGTCAACCCCACTCCGGCCACTGACCGTGAGGCCCCATTCCCATGCCACCACCCTCACAGTGTCAGCCTGTCAACCCCAGTCCGGCCGCTGACCGTGCGGCCCCATTCCCATGCCACCACCCTCACAGTGTCAGCATGTCACCCCCACTCCGGCCACTGACCGTGAGGCTCCATTCCCATGCCACCACCCTCACAGTGTCAGCCTGTCACCCCCTTTCCGGCCACTGACCGTGAGGCCCCATTCCCATGCCACCACCCTCACAGTGTCAGCCTGTCACCCCCACTCCGGCCACTGACCGTGAGGCTCCATTCCCATGCCACCACCCTCACAGTGTCAGCCTGTCACCTCTACTCCGGCCACTGACCGTGAGGCCCCATTCCCATGCCATCACCCTCACAGTGTCAGCCTGTCAACCCCACTCCGGCCACTGACCGTGAGGCCCCATTCCCATGCCACCACCCTCACAGTGTCAGCCTGTCAACCCCAGTCCGGCCGCTGACCGTGCGGACCATTCCCATGCCACCACCCTCACAGTGTCAGCCTGTCACCCCCACTCCGGCCACTGACTGTGAGGCCCCATTTCCATGCCATCACCCTCACAGTGTCACCCTGTCACCCCCACTCCGGCCACTGACCGTGAGGCCACATTCCCATGCCACCACCCTCACAGTGTCAGCCTGTCACCCCCACTCCGGCCACTGACCGTGAGGCTCCATTCCCATGCCACCACCATCACAGTGTCAGCCTGTCACCCCCACTCCGGCCACTGACCGTGAGGCCCCATTCCCATGCCACCACCCTCACAGTGTCACCCTGTCACCCCCACTCCGGCCACTGACCGTGAGGCCCCATTCCCATGCCACCACCCTCACAGTGTCAGCCTGTCACCCCCACTCCGGCCATTGACCTTGAGGCCCCATTACCATGCCACCACCCTCACAGTGTCAGCCTGTCACCCCCACTCCGGCCACTGACCGTGAGGCCCCATTCCCATGCCACCACCCTCACAGTGTCACCCTGTCACCCCCACTCCGGCCACTGACCGTGAGGCCCCATTCCCATGCCATCGCCCTCACAGTGTCAGCCTGTCAGCCCCACTTCGGCCATTGACCGTGAGGCTCCATTCCCATGCCACCACCCTCACAGTGTCAGCCTGTCACCTCCTTTCCGGCCACTGACCGTGAGGCCCCATTCCCATGCCATCACCCTCACAGTGTCAGCCTGTCACCCCCACTCCGGCCATTGACCGTGAGGCCCCATTACCATGCCACCACCCTCACAGTGTCAGCCTGTCACCCCCACTCCGACCTCCTTCATCCTTCATCGTCTCGGGAGGTTCCTTGGCCCAATTTAGCCTGTATGTGCACAAAAGTGGCCTAAAACACCAACATTCCATTCCATTCCGACCACTGACCGTGAGGCCCCATTCCCATGCCATCACCCTCACAGTGTCAGCCTGTCAACCCCACTCCGGCCACTGACCGTGAGGCCCCATTCCCATGCCATCACCCTCACAGTGTCAGCCTGTCAACCCCACTCCGGCCACTGACCGTGAGGCCCCATTCCCATGCCATCACCCTCACAGTGTCAGCCTGTCAACCCCACTCCGGCCACTGACCGTGAGGCCCCATTCCCATGCCATCACCCTCACAGTGTCAGCCTGTCACCCCCACTCCGGCCACTGAACGTAAGGCCCCATTTCCATGCCATCACCCTCACAGTGTCAGCCTGTCAACCCCACTCCGGCCACTGACCGTGAGGCCCCATTCCCATGCCATCACCCTCACAGTGTCAGCCTGTCACCCCCACTCCGGCCACTGACCGTGAGGCTCCATTCCCATGCCATCACCCTCACAGTGTCAGCCTGTCAGCCCCTTTCCGGCCACTGACCGTGAGGCCCCATTCCCATGCCACCACCCTCACAGTGTCAGCCTGTCACCCCCACTCCGGCCACTGACCGTGAGGCTCCATTCCCATGCCACCACCCTCACAGTGTCAGCCTGTCACCTCTACTCCGGCCACTGACCGTGAGGCCCCATTCCCATGCCATCACCCTCACAGTGTCAGCCTGTCACCCCCACTCCGGCCACTGACCGTGAGGCTCCATTCCCATGCCATCACCCTCACAGTGTCAGCCTGTCAGCCCCTTTCCGGCCACTGACCGTGAGGCCCCATTCCCATGCCACCACCCTCACAGTGTCAGCCTGTCACCCCCACTCCGGCCACTGACCGTGGGGCTCCATTCCCATGCCACCACCCTCACAGTGTCAGCCTGTCACCCCCACTCCGGCCACTGACCGTGAGGCCCCATTTCCATGCCATCACCCTCACAGTGTCAGCCTGTCAACCCCACTCCGGCCACTGACCGTGAGGCCCCATTCCCATGCCACCACCCTCACAGTGTCAGCCTGTCACCCCCTTTCCGGCCACTGACCGTGAGGCCCCATTCCCATGCCACCACCCTCACAGTGTCAGCCTGTCACCTCAACTCCGGCCACTGACCGTGAGGCTCCATTCCCATGCCACCACCCTCACAGTGTCAGCCTGTCAACCCCACTCCGGCCACTGACCGTGAGGCTCCATTCCCATGCCACCACCCTCACAGTGTCAGCCTGTCACCCCCACTCCGGCCACTGACCGTGAGGCTCCATTCCCATGCCATCACCCACACAGTGTCAGCCTGTCACCCCCACTCCGGCCACTGACCGTGAGGCTCCATTCCCATGCCACCACCCTCACAGTGTCAGCCTGTCAACCCCACTCCGGCCACTGACCGTGAGGCCCCATTTGCATGCCATCACCCTCACAGTGTCAGCCTGTCAACCCCACTCCGGCCAGTGACCGTGAGGCTCCATTCCCATGCCATCACCCTCACAGTGTCAGCCTGTCACCCCCACTCCGGCCACTGACCGTGAGGCTCCATTCCCATGCCACCACCCTCACAGTGTCAGCCTGTCAACCCCACTCCGGCCACTGACCGTGAGGCTCCATTCCCATGCCATCACCCTCACAGTGTCAGCCTGTCACCCCCACTCCGGCCACTGACCGTGAGGCTCCATTCCCATGCCACCACCCTCACAGTGTCACCCTGTCACCCCCACTCCGGCCACTGACCGTGAGGCCCCATTCCCATGCCACCACCCTCACAGTGTCAGCCTGTCAACCCCACTCCGGCCACTGACCGTGAGGCTCCATTCCCATGCCATCTCCCTCACAGTGTCAGCCTGTCACCCCCACTCCGGCCACTGACCGTGAGGCCCCATTCCCATGCCACCACCCTCACAGTGTCACCCTGTCACCCCCACTCCGGCCACTGACCGTGAGGCTCCATTCCCATGCCACAACCCTCACAGTGTCAGCCTGTCACCCCCACTCCGGCCATTGACCGTGAGGCCCCATTACCATGCCACCACCCTCACAGTGTCAGCCTGTCACCCCCACTCCGGCCATTGACCGTGAGGCCCCATTCCCATGCCACCACCCTCACAGTGTCAGCCTGTCACTCCCACTCCGGCCACTGACCGTGAGGCTCCATTCCCATGACATCGCCCTCACAGTGTCAGCCTGTCACCCCCACTCCGGCCACTGACCGTGAGGCTCCATTCACATGCCACCACCCTCACAGTGTCAGCCTGTCACCCCCACTCCGGCCACTGACCGTGAGGCTCCATTCCCATGCCATCACCCTCACAGTGTCAGCCTGTCAGCCCCTTTCCGGCCACTGACCGTGAGGCCCCATTCCCATGCCACCACCCTCACAGTGTCAGCCTGTCACCCCCACTCCGGCCACTGACCGTGAGGCTCCATTCCCATGCCACCACCCTCACAGTGTCAGCCTGTCACCTCTACTCCGGCCACTGACCGTGAGGCCCCATTCCCATGCCATCACCCTCACAGTGTCAGCCTGTCACCCCCACTCCGGCCACTGACCGTGAGGCTCCATTCCCATGCCATCACCCTCACAGTGTCAGCCTGTCAGCCCCTTTCCGGCCACTGACCGTGAGGCCCCATTCCCATGCCACCACCCTCACAGTGTCAGCCTGTCACCCCCACTCCGGCCACTGACCGTGAGGCCCCATTTCCATGCCATCACCCTCACAGTGTCAGCCTGTCAACCCCACTCCGGCCACTGACCGTGAGGCCCCATTCAGATGCCACCACCCTCACAGTGTCAGCCTGTCACCCCCTTTCCGGCCACTGACCGTGAGGCCCCATTCCCATGCCACCACCCTCACAGTGTCAGCCTGTCACCCCCACTCCGGCCACTGACCGTGAGGCTCCATTCCCATGCCACCACCCTCACAGCGTCAGCCTGTCAACCCCACTCCGGCCACTGACCGTGAGGCTCCATTCCCATGCCACCACCCTCACAGTGTCAGCCTGTCACCCCCACTCCGGCCACTGACCGTGAGGCCCCATTCCCATGCCATCACCCTCACAGTGTCAGCCTGTCACCCCCACTCCGGCCATTGACCGTGAGGCCCCATTACCATGCCACCACCCTCACAGTGTCAGCCTGTCACCCCCACTCCGACCTCCTTCATCCTTCATCGTCTCGGGAGGTTCCTTGGCCCAATTTAGCCTGTATGTGCACAAAAGTGGCCTAAAACACCAACATTCCATTCCATTCCGACCACTGACCGTGAGGCCCCATTCCCATGCCATCACCCTCACAGTGTCAGCCTGTCAACCCCACTCCGGCCACTGACCGTGAGGCCCCATTCCCATGCCATCACCTCACAGTGTCAGCCTGTCAACCCCACTCCGGCCACTGACCGTGAGGCCCCATTCCCATGCCATCACCCTCACAGTGTCAGCCTGTCAACCCCACTCCGGCCACTGACCGTGAGGCCCCATTCCCATGCCATCACCCTCACAGTGTCAGCCTGTCACCCCCACTCCGGCCACTGAACGTAAGGCCCCATTTCCATGCCATCACCCTCACAGTGTCAGCCTGTCAACCCCACTCCGGCCACTGACCGTGAGGCCCCATTCCCATGCCATCACCCTCACAGTGTCAGCCTGTCACCCCCACTCCGGCCACTGACCGTGAGGCTCCATTCCCATGCCATCACCCTCACAGTGTCAGCCTGTCAGCCCCTTTCCGGCCACTGACCGTGAGGCCCCATTCCCATGCCACCACCCTCACAGTGTCAGCCTGTCACCACCACTCCGGCCACTGACCGTGAGGCTCCATTCCCATGCCACCACCCTCACAGTGTCAGCCTGTCACCTCTACTCCGGCCACTGACCGTGAGGCCCCATTCCCATGCCATCACCCTCACAGTGTCAGCCTGTCACCCCCACTCCGGCCACTGACCGTGAGGCTCCATTCCCATGCCATCACCCTCACAGTGTCAGCCTGTCAGCCCCTTTCCGGCCACTGACCGTGAGGCCCCATTCCCATGCCACCACCCTCACAGTGTCAGCCTGTCACCCCCACTCCGGCCACTGACCGTGGGGCTCCATTCCCATGCCACCACCCTCACAGTGTCAGCCTGTCACCCCCACTCCGGCCACTGACCGTGAGGCCCCATTTCCATGCCATCACCCTCACAGTGTCAGCCTGTCAACCCCAGTCCGGCCACTGACCGTGAGGCCCCATTCCCATGCCACCACCCTCACAGTGTCAGCCTGTCACCCCCTTTCCGGCCACTGACCGTGAGGCCCCATTCCCATGCCACCACCCTCACAGTGTCAGCCTGTCACCCCCACTCCGGCCACTGACCGTGAGGCTCCATTCCCATGCCACCACCCTCACAGTGTCAGCCTGTCAACCCCACTCCGGCCACTGACCGTGAGGCTCCATTCCCATGCCACCACCCTCACAGTGTCAGCCTGTCACCCCCACTCCGGCCACTGACCGTGAGGCTCCATTCCCATGCCATCACCCACACAGTGTCAGCCTGTCACCCCCACTCCGGCCACTGACCGTGAGGCTCCATTCCCATGCCACCACCCTCACAGTGTCAGCCTGTCAACCCCACTCCGGCCACTGACCGTGAGGCCCCATTCCCATGCCATCACCCTCACAGTATCAGCCTGTCAACCCCACTCCGGCCACTGACCGTGAGGCTCCATTCCCATGCCATCACCCTCACAGTGTCAGCCTGTCACCCCCACTCCGGCCACTGACCGTGAGGCTCCATTCCCATGCCACCACCCTCACAGCGTCAGCCTGTCAACCCCACTCCGGCCACTGACCGTGAGGCTCCATTCCCATGCCACCACCCTCACAGTGTCAGCCTGTCACCCCCACTCCGGCCACTGACCGTGAGGCCCCATTCCCATGCCATCACCCTCACAGTGTCAGCCTGTCACCCCCACTCCGGCCATTGACCGTGAGGCCCCATTACCATGCCACCACCCTCACAGTGTCAGCCTGTCACCCCCACTCCGACCTCCTTCATCCTTCATCGTCTCGGGAGGTTCCTTGGCCCAATTTAGCCTGTATGTGCACAAAAGTGGCCTAAAACACCAACATTCCATTCCATTCCGACCACTGACCGTGAGGCCCCATTCCCATGCCATCACCCTCACAGTGTCAGCCTGTCAACCCCACTCCGGCCACTGACCGTGAGGCCCCATTCCCATGCCATCACCTCACAGTGTCAGCCTGTCAACCCCACTCCGGCCACTGACCGTGAGGCCCCATTCCCATGCCATCACCCTCACAGTGTCAGCCTGTCAACCCCACTCCGGCCACTGACCGTGAGGCCCCATTCCCATGCCATCACCCTCACAGTGTCAGCCTGTCACCCCCACTCCGGCCACTGAACGTAAGGCCCCATTTCCATGCCATCACCCTCACAGTGTCAGCCTGTCAACCCCACTCCGGCCACTGACCGTGAGGCCCCATTCCCATGCCATCACCCTCACAGTGTCAGCCTGTCACCCCCACTCCGGCCACTGACCGTGAGGCTCCATTCCCATGCCATCACCCTCACAGTGTCAGCCTGTCAGCCCCTTTCCGGCCACTGACCGTGAGGCCCCATTCCCATGCCACCACCCTCACAGTGTCAGCCTGTCACCACCACTCCGGCCACTGACCGTGAGGCTCCATTCCCATGCCACCACCCTCACAGTGTCAGCCTGTCACCTCTACTCCGGCCACTGACCGTGAGGCCCCATTCCCATGCCATCACCCTCACAGTGTCAGCCTGTCACCCCCACTCCGGCCACTGACCGTGAGGCTCCATTCCCATGCCATCACCCTCACAGTGTCAGCCTGTCAGCCCCTTTCCGGCCACTGACCGTGAGGCCCCATTCCCATGCCACCACCCTCACAGTGTCAGCCTGTCACCCCCACTCCGGCCACTGACCGTGGGGCTCCATTCCCATGCCACCACCCTCACAGTGTCAGCCTGTCACCCCCACTCCGGCCACTGACCGTGAGGCCCCATTTCCATGCCATCACCCTCACAGTGTCAGCCTGTCAACCCCAGTCCGGCCACTGACCGTGAGGCCCCATTCCCATGCCACCACCCTCACAGTGTCAGCCTGTCACCCCCTTTCCGGCCACTGACCGTGAGGCCCCATTCCCATGCCACCACCCTCACAGTGTCAGCCTGTCACCCCCACTCCGGCCACTGACCGTGAGGCTCCATTCCCATGCCACCACCCTCACAGTGTCAGCCTGTCAACCCCACTCCGGCCACTGACCGTGAGGCTCCATTCCCATGCCACCACCCTCACAGTGTCAGCCTGTCACCCCCACTCCGGCCACTGACCGTGAGGCTCCATTCCCATGCCATCACCCACACAGTGTCAGCCTGTCACCCCCACTCCGGCCACTGACCGTGAGGCTCCATTCCCATGCCACCACCCTCACAGTGTCAGCCTGTCAACCCCACTCCGGCCACTGACCGTGAGGCCCCATTCCCATGCCATCACCCTCACAGTATCAGCCTGTCAACCCCACTCCGGCCACTGACCGTGAGGCTCCATTCCCATGCCATCACCCTCACAGTGTCAGCCTGTCACCCCCACTCCGGCCACTGACCGTGAGGCTCCATTCCCATGCCACCACCCTCACAGTGTCAGCCTGTCAACCCCACTCCGGCCACTGACCGTGAGGCTCCATTCCCATGCCATCACCCTCACAGTGTCAGCCTGTCACCCCCACTCCGGCCACTGACCGTGAGGCTCCATTCCCATGCCACCACCCTCACAGTGCCACCCTGTCACCCCCACTCCGGCCACTGACCGTGAGGCCCCATTCCCATGCCACCACCCTCACAGTGTCAGCCTGTCAACCCCACTCCGGCCACTGACCGTGAGGCTCCATTCCCATGCCATCACCCTCACAGTGTCAGCCTGTCACCCCCACTCCGGCCACTGACCGTGAGGCCCCATTCCCATGCCACCACCCTCACAGTGTCACCCTGTCACCCCCACTCCGGCCACTGACCGTGAGGCTCCATTCCCATGCCACAACCCTCACAGTGTCAGCCTGTCACCCCCACTCCGGCCATTGACCGTGAGGCCCCATTACCATGCCACCACCCTCACAGTGTCAGCCTGTCACCCCCACTCCGGCCATTGACCGTGAGGCCCCATTCCCATGCCACCACCCTCACAGTGTCAGCCTGTCACTCCCACTCCGGCCACTGACCGTGAGGCTCCATTCCCATGCCATCGCCCTCACAGTGTCAGCCTGTCACCCCCACTCCGGCCACTGACCGTGAGGCTCCATTCACATGCCACCACCCTCACAGTGTCAGCCTGTCACCCCCACTCCGGCCACTGACCGTGAGGCTCCATTCCCATGCCATCACCCTCACAGTGTCAGCCTGTCAGCCCCTTTCCGGCCACTGACCGTGAGGCCCCATTCCCATGCCACCACCCTCACAGTGTCAGCCTGTCACCCCCACTCCGGCCACTGACCGTGAGGCTCCATTCCCATGCCACCACCCTCACAGTGTCAGCCTGTCACCTCTACTCCGGCCACTGACCGTGAGGCCCCATTCCCATGCCATCACCCTCACAGTGTCAGCCTGTCACCCCCACTCCGGCCACTGACCGTGAGGCTCCATTCCCATGCCATCACCCTCACAGTGTCAGCCTGTCAGCCCCTTTCCGGCCACTGACCGTGAGGCCACATTTCCATGCCATCACCCTCACAGTGTCACCCTGTCACTCCCACTCCGGCCACTGACCGTGAGGCCCCATTCCCATGCCACCACCCTCACAGTGTCAGCCTGTCACCCCTACTCCGGCCACTGACCGTGAGGCCCCATTCCCATGCCACCACCCTCACAGTGTCACCCTGTCACTCCCACTCCGGCCACTGACCGTGAGGCCCCATTCCCATGCCACCACCCTCACAGTGTCAGCCTGTCACCCCTACTCCGGCCACTGACCGTGAGGCCCCATTTCCATGCCATCACCCTCACAGTGTCACCCTGTCACTCCCACTCCGGCCACTGACCGTGAGGCCCCATTCCCATGCCACCACCCTCACAGTGTCAGCCTGTCACCCCTACTCCGGCCACTGACCGTGAGGCCCCATTCCCATGCCACCACCCTCACAGTGTCACCCTGTCACTCCCACTCCGGTCACTGACCGTGAGGCCCCATTCCCATGCCACCACCCTCACAGTGTCACCCTGTCACTCCCACTCCGGCCACTGACCGTGAGGCCCCATTCCCATGCCACCACCCTCACAGTGTCAGCCTGTCATCCCCACTCCGGCCACTGACCGTGAGGCCCCATTCCCATGCCATCACCCTCACAGTGTCAGCCTGTCACCCCCACTCCGGCCACTGACCGTGAGGCCCCATTCCCATGCCATCACCCTCACAGTGTCAGCCTGTCACCCCCACTCCGGCCACTGACCGTGAGGCTCCATTCCCATGCCACCACCCTCACAGTGTCAGCCTGTCACCCCCTTTCCGGCCACTGACCGTGAGGCCCCATTCCCATGCCACCACCCTCACAGTGTCAGCCTGTCACCCCCACTCCGGCCACTGACCGTGAGGCTCCATTCCCATGCCACCACCCTCACAGTGTCAGCCTGTCACCTCTACTCCGGCCACTGACCGTGAGGCCCCATTCCCATGCCATCACCCTCACAGTGCCAGCCTGTCAACCCCACTCCGGCCACTGACCGTGAGGCCCCATTCCCATGCCATCACCCTCACAGTGTCAGCCTGTCAACCCCACTCCGGCCACTGACCGTGAGGCCCCATTCCCATGCCACCACCCTCACAGTGTCAGCCTGTCAACCCCAGTCCGGCCGCTGACCGTGCGGCCCCATTCCCATGCCACCACCCTCACAGTGTCAGCATGTCACCCCCACTCCGGCCACTGACCGTGAGGCTCCATTCCCATGCCACCACCCTCACAGTGTCAGCCTGTCACCCCCTTTCCGGCCACTGACCGTGAGGCCCCATTCCCATGCCACCACCCTCACAGTGTCAGCCTGTCACCCCCACTCCGGCCACTGACCGTGAGGCTCCATTCCCATGCCACCACCCTCACAGTGTCAGCCTGTCACCTCTACTCCGGCCACTGACCGTGAGGCCCCATTCCCATGCCATCACCCTCACAGTGTCAGCCTGTCAACCCCACTCCGGCCACTGACCGTGAGGCCCCATTCCCATGCCACCACCCTCACAGTGTCAGCCTGGCAACCCCAGTCCGGCCGCTGACCGTGCGGACCATTCCCATGCCACCACCCTCACAGTGTCAGCCTGTCACCCCCACTCCGGCCACTGACCGTGAGGCCCCATTTCCATGCCATCACCCTCACAGTGTCACCCTGTCACCCCCACTCCGGCCACTGACCGTGAGGCCACATTCCCATGCCACCACCCTCACAGTGTCAGCCTGTCACCCCCACTCCGGCCACTGACCGTGAGGCTCCATTCCCATGCCACCACCATCACAGTGTCAGCCTGTCACCCCCACTCCGGCCACTGACCGTGAGGCCCCATTCCCATGCCACCACCCTCACAGTGTCACCCTGTCACCCCCACTCCGGCCACTGACCGTGAGGCCCCATTCCCATGCCACCACCCTCACAGTGTCAGCCTGTCACCCCCACTCCGGCCATTGACCTTGAGGCCCCATTACCATGCCACCACCCTCACAGTGTCAGCCTGTCACCCCCACTCCGGCCACTGACCGTGAGGCCCCATTCCCATGCCACCACCCTCACAGTGTCACCCTGTCACCCCCACTCCGGCCACTGACCGTGAGGCCCCATTCCCATGCCATCGCCCTCACAGTGTCAGCCTGTCAGCCCCACTTCGGCCATTGACCGTGAGGCTCCATTCCCATGCCACCACCCTCACAGTGTCAGCCTGTCACCTCCTTTCCGGCCACTGACCGTGAGGCCCCATTCCCATGCCATCACCCTCACAGTGTCAGCCTGTCACCCCCACTCCGGCCATTGACCGTGAGGCCCCATTACCATGCCACCACCCTCACAGTGTCAGCCTGTCACCCCCACTCCGACCTCCTTCATCCTTCATCGTCTCGGGAGGTTCCTTGGCCCAATTTAGCCTGTATGTGCACAAAAGTGGCCTAAAACACCAACATTCCATTCCATTCCGACCACTGACCGTGAGGCCCCATTCCCATGCCATCACCCTCACAGTGTCAGCCTGTCAACCCCACTCCGGCCACTGACCGTGAGGCCCCATTCCCATGCCATCACCCTCACAGTGTCAGCCTGTCAACCCCACTCCGGCCACTGACCGTGAGGCCCCATTCCCATGCCATCACCCTCACAGTGTCAGCCTGTCAACCCCACTCCGGCCACTGACCGTGAGGCCCCATTCCCATGCCATCACCCTCACAGTGTCAGCCTGTCACCCCCACTCCGGCCACTGAACGTAAGGCCCCATTTCCATGCCATCACCCTCACAGTGTCAGCCTGTCAACCCCACTCCGGCCACTGACCGTGAGGCCCCATTCCCATGCCATCACCCTCACAGTGTCAGCCTGTCACCCCCACTCCGGCCACTGACCGTGAGGCTCCATTCCCATGCCATCACCCTCACAGTGTCAGCCTGTCAGCCCCTTTCCGGCCACTGACCGTGAGGCCCCATTCCCATGCCACCACCCTCACAGTGTCAGCCTGTCACCCCCACTCCGGCCACTGACCGTGAGGCTCCATTCCCATGCCACCACCCTCACAGTGTCAGCCTGTCACCTCTACTCCGGCCACTGACCGTGAGGCCCCATTCCCATGCCATCACCCTCACAGTGTCAGCCTGTCACCCCCACTCCGGCCACTGACCGTGAGGCTCCATTCCCATGCCATCACCCTCACAGTGTCAGCCTGTCAGCCCCTTTCCGGCCACTGACCGTGAGGCCCCATTCCCATGCCACCACCCTCACAGTGTCAGCCTGTCACCCCCACTCCGGCCACTGACCGTGGGGCTCCATTCCCATGCCACCACCCTCACAGTGTCAGCCTGTCACCCCCACTCCGGCCACTGACCGTGAGGCCCCATTTCCATGCCATCACCCTCACAGTGTCAGCCTGTCAACCCCACTCCGGCCACTGACCGTGAGGCCCCATTCCCATGCCACCACCCTCACAGTGTCAGCCTGTCACCCCCTTTCCGGCCACTGACCGTGAGGCCCCATTCCCATGCCACCACCCTCACAGTGTCAGCCTGTCACCTCAACTCCGGCCACTGACCGTGAGGCTCCATTCCCATGCCACCACCCTCACAGTGTCAGCCTGTCAACCCCACTCCGGCCACTGACCGTGAGGCTCCATTCCCATGCCACCACCCTCACAGTGTCAGCCTGTCACCCCCACTCCGGCCACTGACCGTGAGGCTCCATTCCCATGCCATCACCCACACAGTGTCAGCCTGTCACCCCCACTCCGGCCACTGACCGTGAGGCTCCATTCCCATGCCACCACCCTCACAGTGTCAGCCTGTCAACCCCACTCCGGCCACTGACCGTGAGGCCCCATTTGCATGCCATCACCCTCACAGTGTCAGCCTGTCAACCCCACTCCGGCCAGTGACCGTGAGGCTCCATTCCCATGCCATCACCCTCACAGTGTCAGCCTGTCACCCCCACTCCGGCCACTGACCGTGAGGCTCCATTCCCATGCCACCACCCTCACAGTGTCAGCCTGTCAACCCCACTCCGGCCACTGACCGTGAGGCTCCATTCCCATGCCATCACCCTCACAGTGTCAGCCTGTCACCCCCACTCCGGCCACTGACCGTGAGGCTCCATTCCCATGCCACCACCCTCACAGTGTCACCCTGTCACCCCCACTCCGGCCACTGACCGTGAGGCCCCATTCCCATGCCACCACCCTCACAGTGTCAGCCTGTCAACCCCACTCCGGCCACTGACCGTGAGGCTCCATTCCCATGCCATCTCCCTCACAGTGTCAGCCTGTCACCCCCACTCCGGCCACTGACCGTGAGGCCCCATTCCCATGCCACCACCCTCACAGTGTCACCCTGTCACCCCCACTCCGGCCACTGACCGTGAGGCTCCATTCCCATGCCACAACCCTCACAGTGTCAGCCTGTCACCCCCACTCCGGCCATTGACCGTGAGGCCCCATTACCATGCCACCACCCTCACAGTGTCAGCCTGTCACCCCCACTCCGGCCATTGACCGTGAGGCCCCATTCCCATGCCACCACCCTCACAGTGTCAGCCTGTCACTCCCACTCCGGCCACTGACCGTGAGGCTCCATTCCCATGACATCGCCCTCACAGTGTCAGCCTGTCACCCCCACTCCGGCCACTGACCGTGAGGCTCCATTCACATGCCACCACCCTCACAGTGTCAGCCTGTCACCCCCACTCCGGCCACTGACCGTGAGGCTCCATTCCCATGCCATCACCCTCACAGTGTCAGCCTGTCAGCCCCTTTCCGGCCACTGACCGTGAGGCCCCATTCCCATGCCACCACCCTCACAGTGTCAGCCTGTCACCCCCACTCCGGCCACTGACCGTGAGGCTCCATTCCCATGCCACCACCCTCACAGTGTCAGCCTGTCACCTCTACTCCGGCCACTGACCGTGAGGCCCCATTCCCATGCCATCACCCTCACAGTGTCAGCCTGTCACCCCCACTCCGGCCACTGACCGTGAGGCTCCATTCCCATGCCATCACCCTCACAGTGTCAGCCTGTCAGCCCCTTTCCGGCCACTGACCGTGAGGCCCCATTCCCATGCCACCACCCTCACAGTGTCAGCCTGTCACCCCCACTCCGGCCACTGACCGTGAGGCCCCATTTCCATGCCATCACCCTCACAGTGTCAGCCTGTCAACCCCACTCCGGCCACTGACCGTGAGGCCCCATTCAGATGCCACCACCCTCACAGTGTCAGCCTGTCACCCCCTTTCCGGCCACTGACCGTGAGGCCCCATTCCCATGCCACCACCCTCACAGTGTCAGCCTGTCACCCCCACTCCGGCCACTGACCGTGAGGCTCCATTCCCATGCCACCACCCTCACAGCGTCAGCCTGTCAACCCCACTCCGGCCACTGACCGTGAGGCTCCATTCCCATGCCACCACCCTCACAGTGTCAGCCTGTCACCCCCACTCCGGCCACTGACCGTGAGGCCCCATTCCCATGCCATCACCCTCACAGTGTCAGCCTGTCACCCCCACTCCGGCCATTGACCGTGAGGCCCCATTACCATGCCACCACCCTCACAGTGTCAGCCTGTCACCCCCACTCCGACCTCCTTCATCCTTCATCGTCTCGGGAGGTTCCTTGGCCCAATTTAGCCTGTATGTGCACAAAAGTGGCCTAAAACACCAACATTCCATTCCATTCCGACCACTGACCGTGAGGCCCCATTCCCATGCCATCACCCTCACAGTGTCAGCCTGTCAACCCCACTCCGGCCACTGACCGTGAGGCCCCATTCCCATGCCATCACCTCACAGTGTCAGCCTGTCAACCCCACTCCGGCCACTGACCGTGAGGCCCCATTCCCATGCCATCACCCTCACAGTGTCAGCCTGTCAACCCCACTCCGGCCACTGACCGTGAGGCCCCATTCCCATGCCATCACCCTCACAGTGTCAGCCTGTCACCCCCACTCCGGCCACTGAACGTAAGGCCCCATTTCCATGCCATCACCCTCACAGTGTCAGCCTGTCAACCCCACTCCGGCCACTGACCGTGAGGCCCCATTCCCATGCCATCACCCTCACAGTGTCAGCCTGTCACCCCCACTCCGGCCACTGACCGTGAGGCTCCATTCCCATGCCATCACCCTCACAGTGTCAGCCTGTCAGCCCCTTTCCGGCCACTGACCGTGAGGCCCCATTCCCATGCCACCACCCTCACAGTGTCAGCCTGTCACCACCACTCCGGCCACTGACCGTGAGGCTCCATTCCCATGCCACCACCCTCACAGTGTCAGCCTGTCACCTCTACTCCGGCCACTGACCGTGAGGCCCCATTCCCATGCCATCACCCTCACAGTGTCAGCCTGTCACCCCCACTCCGGCCACTGACCGTGAGGCTCCATTCCCATGCCATCACCCTCACAGTGTCAGCCTGTCAGCCCCTTTCCGGCCACTGACCGTGAGGCCCCATTCCCATGCCACCACCCTCACAGTGTCAGCCTGTCACCCCCACTCCGGCCACTGACCGTGGGGCTCCATTCCCATGCCACCACCCTCACAGTGTCAGCCTGTCACCCCCACTCCGGCCACTGACCGTGAGGCCCCATTTCCATGCCATCACCCTCACAGTGTCAGCCTGTCAACCCCAGTCCGGCCACTGACCGTGAGGCCCCATTCCCATGCCACCACCCTCACAGTGTCAGCCTGTCACCCCCTTTCCGGCCACTGACCGTGAGGCCCCATTCCCATGCCACCACCCTCACAGTGTCAGCCTGTCACCCCCACTCCGGCCACTGACCGTGAGGCTCCATTCCCATGCCACCACCCTCACAGTGTCAGCCTGTCAACCCCACTCCGGCCACTGACCGTGAGGCTCCATTCCCATGCCACCACCCTCACAGTGTCAGCCTGTCACCCCCACTCCGGCCACTGACCGTGAGGCTCCATTCCCATGCCATCACCCACACAGTGTCAGCCTGTCACCCCCACTCCGGCCACTGACCGTGAGGCTCCATTCCCATGCCACCACCCTCACAGTGTCAGCCTGTCAACCCCACTCCGGCCACTGACCGTGAGGCCCCATTCCCATGCCATCACCCTCACAGTATCAGCCTGTCAACCCCACTCCGGCCACTGACCGTGAGGCTCCATTCCCATGCCATCACCCTCACAGTGTCAGCCTGTCACCCCCACTCCGGCCACTGACCGTGAGGCTCCATTCCCATGCCACCACCCTCACAGTGTCAGCCTGTCAACCCCACTCCGGCCACTGACCGTGAGGCTCCATTCCCATGCCATCACCCTCACAGTGTCAGCCTGTCACCCCCACTCCGGCCACTGACCGTGAGGCTCCATTCCCATGCCACCACCCTCACAGTGCCACCCTGTCACCCCCACTCCGGCCACTGACCGTGAGGCCCCATTCCCATGCCACCACCCTCACAGTGTCAGCCTGTCAACCCCACTCCGGCCACTGACCGTGAGGCTCCATTCCCATGCCATCACCCTCACAGTGTCAGCCTGTCACCCCCACTCCGGCCACTGACCGTGAGGCCCCATTCCCATGCCACCACCCTCACAGTGTCACCCTGTCACCCCCACTCCGGCCACTGACCGTGAGGCTCCATTCCCATGCCACAACCCTCACAGTGTCAGCCTGTCACCCCCACTCCGGCCATTGACCGTGAGGCCCCATTACCATGCCACCACCCTCACAGTGTCAGCCTGTCACCCCCACTCCGGCCATTGACCGTGAGGCCCCATTCCCATGCCACCACCCTCACAGTGTCAGCCTGTCACTCCCACTCCGGCCACTGACCGTGAGGCTCCATTCCCATGCCATCGCCCTCACAGTGTCAGCCTGTCACCCCCACTCCGGCCACTGACCGTGAGGCTCCATTCACATGCCACCACCCTCACAGTGTCAGCCTGTCACCCCCACTCCGGCCACTGACCGTGAGGCTCCATTCCCATGCCATCACCCTCACAGTGTCAGCCTGTCAGCCCCTTTCCGGCCACTGACCGTGAGGCCCCATTCCCATGCCACCACCCTCACAGTGTCAGCCTGTCACCCCCACTCCGGCCACTGACCGTGAGGCTCCATTCCCATGCCACCACCCTCACAGTGTCAGCCTGTCACCTCTACTCCGGCCACTGACCGTGAGGCCCCATTCCCATGCCATCACCCTCACAGTGTCAGCCTGTCACCCCCACTCCGGCCACTGACCGTGAGGCTCCATTCCCATGCCATCACCCTCACAGTGTCAGCCTGTCAGCCCCTTTCCGGCCACTGACCGTGAGGCCCCATTCCCATGCCACCACCCTCACAGTGTCAGCCTGTCACCCCCACTCCGGCCACTGACCGTGAGGCCCCATTTCCATGCCATCACCCTCCCAGTGTCAGCCTGTCAACCCCACTCCGGCCACTGACCGTGAGGCCCCATTCCCATGCCACCACCCTCACAGTGTCAGCCTGTCACCCCCTTTCCGGCCACTGACCGTGAGGCCCCATTCCCATGCCACCACCCTCACAGTGTCAGCCTGTCACCCCCACTCCGGCCACTGACCGTGAGGCTCCATTCCCATGCCACCACCCTCACAGCGTCAGCCTGTCAACCCCACTCCGGCCACTGACCGTGAGGCTCCATTCCCATGCCACCACCCTCACAGTGTCAGCCTGTCATCCCCACTCCGGCCACTGACCGTGAGGCTCCATTCCCATACCATCGCCCTCACAGTGTCAGCCTGTCACCCCCACTCCGGCCACTGACCGTGAGGCTCCATTCACATGCCACCACCCTCACAGTGTCAGCCTGTCACCCCCTTTCCGGCCACTGACCGTGAGGCCCCATTCCCATGCCACCACCCTCACAGTGTCAGCCTGTCACCCCCACTCCGGCCACTGACCGTGAGGCTCCATTCCCATGCCACCACCCTCACAGTGTCAGCCTGTCAACCCCACTCCGGCCACTGACCGTGAGGCCCCATTCCCATGCCATCACCCTCACAGTGTCAGCCTGTCAACCCCACTCCGGCCACTGACCGTGAGGCTCCATTCCCATGCCATCACCCTCACAGTGTCAGCCTGTCACCCCCACTCCGGCCACTGACCGTGAGGCTCCATTCCCATGCCACCACCCTCACAGTGTCAGCCTGTCAACCCCACTCCGGCCACTGACCGTGAGGCTCCATTCCCATGCCATCACCCTCACAGTGTCAGCCTGTCACCCCCACTCCGGCCACTGACCGTGAGGCTCCATTCCCATGCCACCACCCTCACAGTGTCACCCTGTCACCCGCACTCCGGCCACTGACCGTGAGGCCCCATTCCCATGCCACCACCCTCACAGTGTCAGCCTGTCAACCCCACTCCGGCCACTGACCGTGAGGCCCCATTCCCATGCCACCACCCTCACAGTGTCACCCTGTCACCCCCACTCCGGCCACTGACCGTGAGGCTCCATTCCCATGCCACAACCCTCACAGTGTCAGCCTGTCACCCCCACTCCGGCCATTGACCGTGAGGCCCCATTACCATGCCACCACCCTCACTGTGTCAGCCTGTCACCCCCACTCCGGCCATTGACCGTGAGGCCCCATTCCCATGCCACCACCCTCACAGTGTCAGCCTGTCACTCCCACTCCGGCCACTGACCGTGAGGCTCCATTCCCATGCCATCGCCCTCACAGTGTCAGCCTGTCACCCCCACTCCGGCCACTGACCGTGAGGCTCCATTCACATGCCACCACCCTCACAGTGTCAGCCTGTCACCCCCACTCCGGCCACTGACCGTGAGGCCCCATTCCCATGCCATCGCCCTCACAGTGTCAGCCTGTCAACCCCACTCCGGCCACTGACCGTGAGGCCCCATTCTCATGCCATCGCCCTCACAGTGTTACCCTGTCACCCCCACTCCGGCCACTGACCGTGAGGCCCCATTCCCATGCCACCACCCTCACAGTGTCAGCCTGTCAACCCCACTCCGGCCGCTGACCGTGAGGCCCCATTCCCATGCTACCACCCTCACGGTGTCAGCCTGTCACCCCCACTCCGGCCACTGACCGTGAGGCCCCATTCCGATGCCATCACCCTCACAGTGTCACCCTGTCACCCCACTCCGGCCACTAACCGTGAGGCCCTATTCCCATGCCACCACCCTCACTGTGTCAGCCTGTCACCCCCACTCCGGCCACTGACCGTGAGGCCCCATTCCCATGCCATCACCCTCACAGTGTCAGCCTGTCACCCCCACTCCGGCCATTGACCGTGAGGCCCCATTACCATGCCACCACCCTCACAGTGTCAGCCTGTCAACCCCACTCCGGCCGCTGACCGTGAGGCCCCATTCCCATGCTACCACCCTCACGGTGTCAGCCTGTCACCCCCACTCCGGCCACTGACCGTGAGGCCCCATTCCGATGCCATCACCCTCACAGTGTCACCCTGTCACCCCACTCCGGCCACTAACCGTGAGGCCCTATTCCCATGCCACCACCCTCACTGTGTCAGCCTGTCACCCCCACTCCGGCCACTGACCGTGAGGCTCCATTCCCATGCCACAACCCTCACAGTGTCAGCCTGTCACCCCCACTCCGGCCATTGACCGTGAGGCCCCATTACCATGCCACCACCCTCACTGTGTCAGCCTGTCACCCCCACTCCGGCCATTGACCGTGAGGCCCCATTCCCATGCCACCACCCTCACAGTGTCAGCCTGTCACTCCCACTCCGGCCACTGACCGTGAGGCTCCATTCCCATGCCATCGCCCTCACAGTGTCAGCCTGTCACCCCCACTCCGGCCACTGACCGTGAGGCTCCATTCACATGCCACCACCCTCACAGTGTCAGCCTGTCACGCCCACTCCGGCCACTGACCGTGAGGCCCCATTCCCATGCCATCGCCCTCACAGTGTCAGCCTGTCAACCCCACTCCGGCCACTGACCGTGAGGCCCCATTCTCATGCCATCGCCCTCACAGTGTCACCCTGTCACCCCCGCTCCGGCCACTGACCGTGAGGCCCCATTCCCATGCCACCACCCTCACAGTGTCAGCCTGTCAACCCCACTCCGGCCGCTGACCGTGAGGCCCTATTCCCATGCCACCACCCTCACTGTGTCAGCCTGTCACCCCCACTCCGGCCACTGACCGTGAGGCCCCATTCCCATGCCATCACCCTCACAGTGTCAGCCTGTCACCCCCACTCCGGCCACTGACCGTGAGGCCCCATTCCCATGCCACCACCCTCACAGTGTCACCCTGTCACCCCCACTCCGGCCACTGACCGTGAGGCCCCATTCCCATGCCACCACGCTCACAGTGTCACCCTGTCACCCCCACTCCGGCCACTGACCGTGAGACCCCATTCCCATGCCACCACCCTCACAGTGTCACCCTGTCACCCCCACTCCGGCCACTGACCGTGAGGCCCCATTCCCATGCCACCACCCTCACAGTGTCACCCTGTCACCCCCACTCCGGCCACTGACGGTGAGGCCCCATTCCCATGCCACCACCCTCACTGTGTCAGCCTGTCACCCCCACTCCGGCCACTGACCGTGAGGCCCCACTCCCATGCCATCACCCTCACAGTGTCAGTCTGTCACCCCCACTCCGGCCACTGACCGTGAGGCCCCATTCCCATGCCACCACCCTCACAGTGTCAGCCTGTCACCCCCACTCCGGCCACTGACCGTGAGGCCCCATTCCCATGCCATCACCCTCACAGTGTCACCCTGTCACCCCCACTCCGGCCACTGACCGTGAGGCCCCATTCCCATGCCATCACCCTCACAGTGTCAGCCTATCACCCCCACTCCGGCCACTGACCGTGAGGCCCCATTCCCATGCCATCACCCTCACAGTGTCACCCTGTCACCCCCACTCCGGCCACTGACCGTGAGGCCCCACTCCCATGCCATCACCCTCACAGTGTCAGTCTGTCACCCCCACTCCGGCCACTGACCGTGAGGCCCCATTCCCATGCCACCACCCTCACAGTGTCAGCCTGTCCCCCCCACTCCGGCCACTGACCGTGAGGCCCCATTCCCATGCCATCACCCTCACAGTGTCACCCTGTCACCCCCACTCCGGCCACTGACCGTGAGGCCCCATTCCCATGCCATCACCCTCACAGTGTCAGCCTATCACCCCCACTCCGGCCACTGACCGTGAGGCCCCATTCCCATGCCATCACCCTCACAGTGTCACCCTGTCACCCCCACTCCGGCCACTGACCGTGAGGCCCCATTCCCATGCCATCACCCTCACAGTGTCACCCTGTCACCCCCACTCCGGCCACTGACCGTGAGGCCCCATTCCCATGCCATCACCCTCACAGTGTCAGCCTGTCACCCCCACTCCGGCCACTGACCGTGAGGCCCCATTCCCATGCCACCACCCTCACAGTGTCAGCCTGTCACCCCCACTCCGGCCACTGACCGTGAGGCCCCATTCCCATGCCATCACCCTCACAGTGTCAGCCTGTCACCCCCACTCCGGCCACTGACCGTGAGGCCCCATTCCCATGCCACCACCCTCACAGTGTCAGCCTGTCACCCCCACTCCGGCCACTGACCGTGAGGCCCCATTGCCATGCCACCACCCTCACAGTGTCACCCTGTCACCCCCACTCCGGCCACTGACCGTGAGGCCCCATTCCCATGCCATCACCCTCACAGTGTCAGCCTGTCAACCCCACTCCGGCCACTGACCGTGAGGCCCCATTCCCATGCCACCACCCTCACAGTGTCAGCCTGTCACCCCCTTTCCGGCCACTGACCGTGAGGCCCCATTCCCATGCCATCACCCTCACAGTGTCAGCCTGTCACCTCCACTCCGGCCACTGACCGTGAGGCTCCATTCCCATGCCACCACCCTCACAGTGTCAGCCTGTCAACCCCACTCCGGCCACTGACCGTGAGGCTCCATTCCCATGCCACCACCCTCACAGTGTCAGCCTGTCACCCCCACTCCGGCCACTGACCGTGAGGCTCCATTCCCATGCCATCACCCACACAGTGTCAGCCTGTCACCCCCACTCCGGCCACTGACCGTGAGGCTCCATTCCCATGCCACCACCCTCACAGTGTCAGCCTGTCAACCCCACTCCGGCCACTGACCGTGAGGCCCCATTTGCATGCCATCACCCTCACAGTGTCAGCCTGTCAACCCCACTCCGGCCACTGACCGTGAGGCTCCATTCCCATGCCATCACCCTCACAGTGTCAGCCTGTCACCCCCACTCCGGCCACTGACCGTGAGGCTCCATTCCCATGCCACCACCCTCACAGTGTCAGCCTGTCAACCCCACTCCGGCCACTGACCGTGAGGCTCCATTCCCATGCCATCACCCTCACAGTGTCAGCCTGTCACCCCCACTCCGGCCACTGACCGTGAGGCTCCATTCCCATGCCACCACCCTCACAGTGTCACCCTGTCACCCCCACTCCGGCCACTGACCGTGAGGCCCCATTCCCATGCCACCACCCTCACAGTGTCAGCCTGTCAACCCCACTCCGGCCACTGACCGTGAGGCTCCATTCCCATGCCATCTCCCTCACAGTGTCAGCCTGTCACCCCCACTCCGGCCACTGACCGTGAGGCCCCATTCCCATGCCACCACCCTCACAGTGTCACCCTGTCACCCCCACTCCGGCCACTGACCGTGAGGCTCCATTCCCATGCCACAACCCTCACAGTGTCAGCCTGTCACCCCCATTCCGGCCATTGACCGTGAGGCCCCATTACCATGCCACCACCCTCACAGTGTCAGCCTGTCACCCCCACTCCGGCCATTGACCGTGAGGCCCCATTCCCATGCCACCACCCTCACAGTGTCAGCCTGTCACTCCCACTCCGGCCACTGACCGTGAGGCTCCATTCCCATGCCATCGCCCTCACAGTGTCAGCCTGTCACCCCCACTCCGGCCACTGACCGTGAGGCTCCATTCACATGCCACCACCCTCACAGTGTCAGCCTGTCACCCCCACTCCGGCCACTGACCGTGAGGCTCCATTCCCATGCCATCACCCTCACAGTGTCAGCCTGTCAGCCCCTTTCCGGCCACTGACCGTGAGGCCCCATTCCCATGCCACCACCCTCACAGTGTCAGCCTGTCACCCCCACTCCGGCCACTGACCGTGAGGCTCCATTCCCATGCCACCACCCTCACAGTGTCAGCGTGTCACCTCTACTCCGGCCACTGACCGTGAGGCCCCATTCCCATGCCATCACCCTCACAGTGTCAGCCTGTCACCCCCACTCCGGCCACTGACCGTGAGGCTCCATTCCCATGCCATCACCCTCACAGTGTCAGCCTGTCAGCCCCTTTCCGGCCACTGACCGTGAGGCCCCATTCCCATGCCACCACCCTCACAGTGTCAGCCTGTCACCCCCACTCCGGCCGCTGACCGTGAGGCCCCATTTCCATGCCATCACCCTCACAGTGTCAGCCTGTCAACCCCACTCCGGCCACTGACCGTGAGGCCCCATTCCCATGCCACCACCCTCACAGTGTCAGCCTGTCACCCCCTTTCCGGCCACTGACCGTGAGGCCCCATTCCCATGCCACCACCCTCACAGTGTCAGCCTGTCACCCCCACTCCGGCCACTGACCGTGAGGCTCCATTCCCATGCCACCACCCTCACAGCGTCAGCCTGTCAACCCCACTCCGGCCACTGACCGTGAGGCTCCATTCCCATGCCACCACCCTCACAGTGTCAGCCTGTCACCCCCACTCCGGCCACTGACCGTGAGGCCCCATTCCCATGCCATCACCCTCACAGTGTCAGCCTGTCACCCCCACTCCGGCCATTGACCGTGAGGCCCCATTACCATGCCACCACCCTCACAGTGTCAGCCTGTCACCCCCACTCCGACCTCCTTCATCCTTCATCGTCTCGGGAGGTTTCTTGGCCCAATTTAGCCTGTATGTGCACAAAAGTGGCCTAAAACACCAACATTCCATTCCATTCCGACCACTGACCGTGAGGCCCCATTCCCATGCCATCACCCTCACAGTGTCAGCCTGTCAACCCCACTCCGGCCACTGACCGTGAGGCCCCATTCCCATGCCATCACCCTCACAGTGTCAGCCTGTCAACCCCACTCCGGCCACTGACCGTGAGGCCCCATTCCCATGCCATCACCCTCACAGTGTCAGCCTGTCAACCCCACTCCGGCCACTGACCGTGAGGCCCCATTCCCATGCCATCACCCTCACAGTGTCAGCCTGTCACCCCCACTCCGGCCACTGAACGTAAGGCCCCATTTCCATGCCATCACCCTCACAGTGTCAGCCTGTCAACCCCACTCCGGCCACTGACCGTGAGGCCCCATTCCCATGCCATCACCCTCACAGTGTCAGCCTGTCACCCCCACTCCGGCCACTGACCGTGAGGCTCCATTCCCATGCCATCACCCTCACAGTGTCAGCCTGTCAGCCCCTTTCCGGCCACTGACCGTGAGGCCCCATTCCCATGCCACCACCCTCACAGTGTCAGCCTGTCACCCCCACTCCGGCCACTGACCGTGAGGCTCCATTCCCATGCCACCACCCTCACAGTGTCAGCCTGTCACCTCTACTCCGGCCACTGACCGTGAGGCCCCATTCCCATGCCATCACCCTCACAGTGTCAGCCTGTCACCCCCACTCCGGCCACTGACCGTGAGGCTCCATTCCCATGCCATCACCCTCACAATGTCAGCCTGTCAGCCCCTTTCCGGCCACTGACCGTGAGGCCCCATTCCCATGCCACCACCCTCACAGTGTCAGCCTGTCACCCCCACTCCGGCCACTGACCGTGGGGCTCCATTCCCATGCCACCACCCTCACAGTGTCAGCCTGTCACCCCCACTCCGGCCACTGACCGTGAGGCCCCATTTCCATGCCATCACCCTCACAGTGTCAGCCTGTCAACCCCACTCCGGCCA
This sequence comes from Arenicola marina, assembly GCA_964019135.1. Taxonomy (NCBI): domain Eukaryota; kingdom Metazoa; phylum Annelida; class Polychaeta; family Arenicolidae; genus Arenicola; species Arenicola marina. The sequence goes on from OZ025257.1 coordinate 30,331,263, forward strand.
CTGACCGTGAGGCCCCATTCCCATGCCACCACCCTCACAGTGTCAGCCTGTCACCCCCTTTCCGGCCACTGACCGTGAGGCCCCATTCCCATGCCACCACCCTCACAGTGTCAGCCTGTCACCCCCACTCCGGCCACTGACCGTGAGGCTCCATTCCCATGCCACCACCCTCACAGTGTCAGCCTGTCAACCCCACTCCGGCCACTGACCGTGAGGCTCCATTCCCATGCCACCACCCTCACAGTGTCAGCCTGTCACCCCCACTCCGGCCACTGACCGTGAGGCTCCATTCCCATGCCATCACCCACACAGTGTCAGCCTGTCACCCCCACTCCGGCCACTGACCGTGAGGCTCCATTCCCATGCCACCACCCTCACAGTGTCAGCCTGTCAACCCCACTCCGGCCACTGACCGTGAGGCCCCATTCCCATGCCATCACCCTCACAGTGTCAGCCTGTCAACCCCACTCCGGCCACTGACCGTGAGGCTCCATTCCCATGCCATCACCCTCACAGTGTCAGCCTGTCACCCCCACTCCGGCCACTGACCGTGAGGCTCCATTCCCATGCCACCACCCTCACAGTGTCAGCCTGTCAACCCCACTCCGGCCACTGACCGTGAGGCTCCATTCCCATGCCATCACCCTCACAGTGTCAGCCTGTCACCCCCACTCCGGCCACTGACCGTGAGGCTCCATTCCCATGCCACCACCCTCACAGTGTCAGCCTGTCACCCCCACTCCGGCCACTGACCGTGAGGCCCCATTCCCATGCCATCACCCTCACAGTGTCAGCCTGTCACCCCCACTCCGGCCACTGACCGTGAGGCTCCATTCCCATGCCATCACCCTCACAGTGTCAGCCTGTCAGCCCCTTTCCGGCCACTGACCGTGAGGCCCCATTCCCATGCCACCACCCTCACAGTGTCAGCCTGTCACCCCCACTCCGGCCACTGACCGTGAGGCTCCATTCCCATGCCACCACCCTCACAGTGTCAGCCTGTCACCTCTACTCCGGCCACTGACCGTGAGGCCCCATTCCCATGCCATCACCCTCACAGTGTCAGCCTGTCACCCCCACTCCGGCCACTGACCGTGAGGCTCCATTCCCATGCCATCACCCTCACAATGTCAGCCTGTCAGCCCCTTTCCGGCCACTGACCGTGAGGCCCCATTCCCATGCCACCACCCTCACAGTGTCAGCCTGTCACCCCCACTCCGGCCACTGACCGTGGGGCTCCATTCCCATGCCACCACCCTCACAGTGTCAGCCTGTCACCCCCACTCCGGCCACTGACCGTGAGGCCCCATTTCCATGCCATCACCCTCACAGTGTCAGCCTGTCAACCCCACTCCGGCCACTGACCGTGAGGCCCCATTCCCATGCCACCACCCTCACAGTGTCAGCCTGTCACCCCCTTTCCGGCCACTGACCGTGAGGCCCCATTCCCATGCCACCACCCTCACAGTGTCAGCCTGTCACCCCCACTCCGGCCACTGACCGTGAGGCTCCATTCCCATGCCACCACCCTCACAGTGTCAGCCTGTCAACCCCACTCCGGCCACTGACCGTGAGGCTCCATTCCCATGCCACCACCCTCACAGTGTCAGCCTGTCACCCCCACTCCGGCCACTGACCGTGAGGCTCCATTCCCATGCCATCACCCACACAGTGTCAGCCTGTCACCCCCACTCCGGCCACTGACCGTGAGGCTCCATTCCCATGCCACCACCCTCACAGTGTCAGCCTGTCAACCCCACTCCGGCCACTGACCGTGAGGCCCCATTCCCATGCCATCACCCTCACAGTGTCAGCCTGTCAACCCCACTCCGGCCACTGACCGTGAGGCTCCATTCCCATGCCATCACCCTCACAGTGTCAGCCTGTCACCCCCACTCCGGCCACTGACCGTGAGGCTCCATTCCCATGCCACCACCCTCACAGTGTCAGCCTGTCAACCCCACTCCGGCCACTGACCGTGAGGCTCCATTCCCATGCCATCACCCTCACAGTGTCAGCCTGTCACCCCCACTCCGGCCACTGACCGTGAGGCTCCATTCCCATGCCACCACCCTCACAGTGTCAGCCTGTCACCCCCACTCCGGCCACTGACCGTGAGGCTCCATTCCCATGCCACCACCCTCACAGTGTCAGCCTGTCAACCCCACTCCGGCCACTGACCGTGAGGCTCCATTCCCATGCCATCACCCTCACAGTGTCAGCCTGTCACCCCCACTCCGGCCACTGACCGTGAGGCTCCATTCCCATGCCACCACCCTCACAGTGTCACCCTGTCACCCCCACTCCGGCCACTGACCGTGAGGCCCCATTCATATGCCACCACCCTCACAGTGTCAGCCTGTCAACCCCACTCCGGCCACTGACCGTGAGGCTCCATTCCCATGCCATCACCCTCACAGTGTCAGCCTGTCACCCCCACTCCGGCCACTGACCGTGAGGCCCCATTCCCATGCCACCACCCTCACAGTGTCACCCTGTCACCCCCACTCCGGCCACTGACCGTGAGGCTCCATTCCCATGCCACAACCCTCACAGTGTCAGCCTGTCACCCCCACTCCGGCCATTGACCGTGAGGCCCCATTACCATGCCACCACCCTCACAGTGTCAGCCTGTCACCCCCACTCCGGCCATTGACCGTGAGGCCCCATTCCCATGCCACCACCCTCACAGTGTCAGCCTGTCACTCCCACTCCGGCCACTGACCGTGAGGCTCCATTCCCATGCCATCGCCCTCACAGTGTCAGCCTGTCACCCCCACTCCGGCCACTGACCGTGAGGCTCCATTCACATGCCACCACCCTCACAGTGTCAGCCTGTCACCCCCACTCCGGCCACTGACCGTGAGGCCCCATTCCCATGCCATCACCCTCACAGTGTCAGCCTGTCAGCCCCTTTCCGGCCACTGACCGTGAGGCCCCATTCCCATGCCACCACCCTCACAGTGTCAGCCTGTCACCCCCACTCCGGCCACTGACCGTGAGGCTCCATTCCCATGCCACCACCCTCACAGTGTCAGCCTGTCACCTCTACTCCGGCCACTGACCGTGAGGCCCCATTCCCATGCCATCACCCTCACAGTGTCAGCCTGTCACCCCCACTCCGGCCACTGACCGTGAGGCTCCATTCCCATGCCATCACCCTCAAAGTGTCAGCCTGTCAGCCCCTTTCCGGCCACTGACCGTGAGGCCCCATTCCCATGCCACCACCCTCACAGTGTCAGCCTGTCACCCCCACTCCGGCCACTGACCGTGAGGCCCCATTTCCATGCCATCACCCTCACAGTGTCAGCCTGTCAACCCCACTCCGGCCACTGACCGTGAGGCCCCATTCCCATGCCACCACCCTCACAGTGTCAGCCTGTCACCCCCTTTCCGGCCACTGACCGTGAGGCCCCATTCCCATGCCACCACCCTCACAGTGTCAGCCTGTCACCCCCACTCCGGCCACTGACCGTGAGGCTCCATTCCCATGCCACCACCCTCACAGCGTCAGCCTGTCAACCCCACTCCGGCCACTGACCGTGAGGCTCCATTCCCATGCCACCACCCTCACAGTGTCAGCCTGTCACCCCCACTCCGGCCACTGACCGTGAGGCTCCATTCCCATACCATCGCCCTCACAGTGTCAGCCTGTCACCCCCACTCCGGCCACTGACCGTGAGGCTCCATTCACATGCCACCACCCTCACAGTGTCAGCCTGTCACCCCCTTTCCGGCCACTGACCGTGAGGCCCCATTCCCATGCCACCACCCTCACAGTGTCAGCCTGTCACCCCCACTCCGGCCACTGACCGTGAGGCTCCATTCCCATGCCACCACCCTCACAGTGTCAGCCTGTCAACCCCACTCCGGCCACTGACCGTGAGGCCCCATTCCCATGCCATCACCCTCACAGTGTCAGCCTGTCAACCCCACTCCGGCCACTGACCGTGAGGCTCCATTCCCATGCCATCACCCTCACAGTGTCAGCCTGTCACCCCCACTCCGGCCACTGACCGTGAGGCTCCATTCCCATGCCACCACCCTCACAGTGTCAGCCTGTCAACCCCACTCCGGCCACTGACCGTGAGGCTCCATTCCCATGCCATCACCCTCACAGTGTCAGCCTGTCACCCCCACTCCGGCCACTGACCGTGAGGCTCCATTCCCATGCCACCACCCTCACAGTGTCACCCTGTCACCCGCACTCCGGCCACTGACCGTGAGGCCCCATTCCCATGCCACCACCCTCACAGTGTCAGCCTGTCAACCCCACTCCGGCCACTGACCGTGAGGCCCCATTCCCATGCCACCACCCTCACAGTGTCACCCTGTCACCCCCACTCCGGCCACTGACCGTGAGGCTCCATTCCCATGCCACAACCCTCACAGTGTCAGCCTGTCACCCCCACTCCGGCCATTGACCGTGAGGCCCCATTACCATGCCACCACCCTCACTGTGTCAGCCTGTCACCCCCACTCCGGCCATTGACCGTGAGGCCCCATTCCCATGCCACCACCCTCACAGTGTCAGCCTGTCACTCCCACTCCGGCCACTGACCGTGAGGCTCCATTCCCATGCCATCGCCCTCACAGTGTCAGCCTGTCACCCCCACTCCGGCCACTGACCGTGAGGCTCCATTCACATGCCACCACCCTCACAGTGTCAGCCTGTCACCCCCACTCCGGCCACTGACCGTGAGGCCCCATTCCCATGCCATCGCCCTCACAGTGTCAGCCTGTCAACCCCACTCCGGCCACTGACCGTGAGGCCCCATTCTCATGCCATCGCCCTCACAGTGTCACCCTGTCACCCCCACTCCGGCCACTGACCGTGAGGCCCCATTCCCATGCCACCACCCTCACAGTGTCAGCCTGTCAACCCCACTCCGGCCGCTGACCGTGAGGCCCCATTCCCATGCTACCACCCTCACGGTGTCAGCCTGTCACCCCCACTCCGGCCACTGACCGTGAGGCCCCATTCCGATGCCATCACCCTCACAGTGTCACCCTGTCACCCCACTCCGGCCACTAACCGTGAGGCCCTATTCCCATGCCACCACCCTCACTGTGTCAGCCTGTCACCCCCACTCCGGCCACTGACCGTGAGGCCCCATTCCCATGCCATCACCCTCACAGTGTCAGCCTGTCACCCCCACTCCGGCCATTGACCGTGAGGCCCCATTACCATGCCACCACCCTCACAGTGTCAGCCTGTCAACCCCACTCCGGCCGCTGACCGTGAGGCCCCATTCCCATGCTACCACCCTCACGGTGTCAGCCTGTCACCCCCACTCCGGCCACTGACCGTGAGGCCCCATTCCGATGCCATCACCCTCACAGTGTCACCCTGTCACCCCACTCCGGCCACTAACCGTGAGGCCCTATTCCCATGCCACCACCCTCACTGTGTCAGCCTGTCACCCCCACTCCGGCCACTGACCGTGAGGCTCCATTCCCATGCCACAACCCTCACAGTGTCAGCCTGTCACCCCCACTCCGGCCATTGACCGTGAGGCCCCATTACCATGCCACCATCCTCACTGTGTCAGCCTGTCACCCCCACTCCGGCCATTGACCGTGAGGCCCCATTCCCATGCCACCACCCTCACAGTGTCAGCCTGTCACTCCCACTCCGGCCACTGACCGTGAGGCTCCATTCCCATGCCATCGCCCTCACAGTGTCAGCCTGTCACCCCCACTCCGGCCACTGACCGTGAGGCTCCATTCACATGCCACCACCCTCACAGTGTCAGCCTGTCACCCCCACTCCGGCCACTGACCGTGAGGCCCCATTCCCATGCCATCGCCCTCACAGTGTCAGCCTGTCAACCCCACTCCGGCCACTGACCGTGAGGCCCCATTCTCATGCCATCGCCCTCACAGTGTCACCCTGTCACCCCCACTCCGGCCACTGACCGTGAGGCCCCATTCCCATGCCACCACCCTCACAGTGTCAGCCTGTCAACCCCACTCCGGCCGCTGACCGTGAGGCCCCATTCCCATGCTACCACCCTCACGGTGTCAGCCTGTCACCCCCACTCCGGCCACTGACCGTGAGGCCCCATTCCGATGCCATCACCCTCACAGTGTCACCCTGTCACCCCACTCCGGCCACTAACCGTGAGGTTCTATTCCCATGCCACCACCCTCACTGTGTCAGCCTGTCACCCCCACTCCGGCCACTGACCGTGAGGCCCCATTCCCATGCCATCACCCTCACAGTGTCAGCCTGTCACCCCCACTCCGGCCACTGACCGTGCGGCCCCATTCCCATGCCACCACCCTCACAGTGTCACCCTGTCACCCCACTCCGGCCACTGACCGTGAGGCCCCATTCCCATGCCACCACCCTCACAGTGTCACCCTGTCACCCCCACTCCGGCCACTGACCGTGAGGCCCCATTCCCATGCCACCACCCTCACAGTGTCACCCTGTCACCCCCACTCCGGCCACTGACCGTGAGGCCCCATTCCCATGCCACCACCCTCACAGTGTCAGCCTGTCACCCCCACTCCGGCCACTGACCGTGAGGCCCCATTCCCATGCCATCACCCTCACAGTGTCACCCTGCCACCCCCACTCCGGCCACTGACCGTGAGGCCCCATTCCCATGCCATCACCCTCACAGTGTCAGCCTATCACCCCCACTCCGGCCACTGACCGTGAGGCCCCATTCCCATGCCATCACCCTCACAGTGTCACCCTGTCACCCCCACTCCGGCCACTGACCGTGAGGCCCCATTCCCATGCCATCACCCTCACAGTGTCACCCTGTCACCCCCACTCCGGCCACTGACCGTGAGGCCCCATTCCCATGCCATCACCCTCACAGTGTCAGCCTGTCACCCCCACTCCGGCCACTGACCGTGAGGCCCCATTCCCATGCCACCACCCTCACAGTGTCAGCCTGTCACCCCCACTCCGGCCACTGACCGTGAGGCCCCATTCCCATGCCATCACCCTCACAGTGTCAGCCTGTCACCCCCACTCCGGCCACTGACCGTGAGGCCCCATTCCCATGCCATCGCCCTCACAGTGTCACCCTGTCACCCCCACTATGGCCACTGACCGTGAGGCCCCATTCCCATGCCACCACCCTCACAGTGTCACCCTGTCACCCCCACTCCGGCCACTGACCGTGAGGCCCCATTCCCATGCCACCACCCTCACAGTGTCACCCTGTCACCCCCACTCCGGCCACTGACCGTGAGGCCCCATTCCCATGCCATCACCCTCACAGTGTCACCCTGTCACCCCCACTCCGGCCACTGACCGTGAGGCCCCATTCCCATGCCACCACCCTCACAGTGTCAGCCTGTCACCCCCACTTCGGCCACTGACCGTGAGGCCCCATTCCCATGCCACCACCCTCACAGTGTCAGCCTGTCACCCCCACTCCGGCCACTGATCGTGAGGCCCCATTCCCATGCCACCACCCTCACAGTGTCAGCCTGTCACCCCCACTCCGGCCACTGACCGTGAGGCCCCATTCCCATGCCATCACCCTCACAGTGTCACCCTGTCACCCCCACTCCGGCCACTGACCGTGAGGCCCCATTCCCATGCCACCACCCTCACAGTGTCACCCTGTCATCCCCACTCCGGCCACTGACCGTGAGGCCCCATTCCCATGCCATCACCCTCACAGTGTCAGCCTGTCACCCCCACTCCGGCCACTGACCGTGAGGCCCCATTCCCATGCCACCACCCTCACAGTGTCACCCTGTCACCCCCACTCCGGCCACTGACCGTGAGGCCCCATTCCCATGCCATCACCCTCACAGTGTCAGCCTGTCACCCCCACTCCGGCCACTGACCGTGAGGCCCCATTCCCATGCCACCACCCTCACAGTGTCACCCTGTCAACCCCACTCCGGCCACTGACCGTGAGGCCCCAATTCCATGCCATCGCCCTCACAGTGTCACCCTGTCACCCCCACTCCGGCCACTGACCGTGAGGCCCCATTCCCATGCCACCACCCTCACAGTGTCACCCTGTCACCCCCACTCCGGCCACTGACCGTGAGGCCCCATTTCCATGCCACCACCCTCACAGTGTCACCCTGTCACCCCCACTCCGGCCACTGACCGTGAGGCCCCATTCCCATGCCACCACCCTCACAGTGTCACCCTGTCACCCCCACTCCGGCCACTGACCGTGAGGCTCCATTCCCATGCCACAACCCTCACAGTGTCAGCCTGTCACCCCCACTCCGGCCATTGACCGTGAGGCCCCATTACCATGCCACCACCCTCACAGTGTCAGCCTGTCACCCCCACTCCGGCCATTGACCGTGAGGCCCCATTCCCATGCCACCACCCTCACAGTGTCAGCCTGTCACTCCCACTCCGGCCACTGACCGTAAGGCTCCATTCCCATGCCATCGCCCTCACAGTGTCAGCCTGTCACCCCCACTCCGGCCACTGACCGTGAGGCTCCATTCACATGCCACCACCCTCACAGTGTCAGCCTGTCACCCCCACTCCGGCCACTGACCGTGAGGCTCCATTCCCATGCCATCACCCTCACAGTGTCAGCCTGTCAGCCCCTTTCCGGCCACTGACCGTGAGGCCCCATTCCCATGCCACCACCCTCACAGTGTCAGCCTGTCACCCCCACACCGGCCACTGACCGTGAGGCTCCATTCCCATGCCACCACCCTCACAGTGTCAGCCTGTCACCTCTACTCCGGCCACTGACCATGAGGCCCCATTCCCATGCCACCACCCTCACAGTGTCAGCCTGTCAACCCCACTCCGGCCACTGACCGTGAGGCTCCATTCCCATGCCACCACCCTCACAGTGTCAGCCTGTCACCCCCACTCCGGCCACTGACCGTGAGGCTCCATTCCCATGCCACCACCCTCACAGTGTCAGCCTGTCAACCCCACTCCGGCCACTGACCGTGAGGCCCCATTCCCATGCCATCACCCTCACAGTGTCAGCCTGTCAACCCCACTCCGGCCACTGACCGTGAGGCTCCATTCCCATGCCATCACCCTCACAGTGTCAGCCTGTCACCCCCACTCCGGCCACTGACCGTGAGGCTCCATTCCCATGCCACCACCCTCACAGTGTCAGCCTGTCAACCCCACTCCGGCCACTGACCGTGAGGCTCCATTCCCATGCCATCACCCTCACAGTGTCAGCCTGTCACCCCCACTCCGGCCACTGACCGTGAGGCTCCATTCCCATGCCACCACCCTCACAGTGTCACCCTGTCACCCCCACTCCGGCCACTGACCGTGAGGCCCCATTCCCATGCCACCACCCTCACAGTGTCAGCCTGTCAACCCCACTCCGGCCACTGACCGTGAGGCCCCATTCCCATGCCACCACCCTCACAGTGTCACCCTGTCATCCCCACTCCGGCCACTGACCGTGAGGCCCCATTCCCATTCCATCACCCTCACAGTGTCAGCCTGTCACCCCCACTCCGGCCACTGACCGTGAGGCCCCATTCCCATGCCACCACCCTCACAGTGTCACCCTGTCACCCCCACTCCGGCCACTGACCGTGAGGCCCCATTCCCATGCCATCACCCTCACAGTGTCAGCCTGTCACCCCCACTCCGGCCACTGACCGTGAGGCCCCATTCCCATGCCACCACCCTCACAGTGTCACCCTGTCAACCCCACTCCGGCCACTGACCGTGAGGCCCCAATTCCATGCCATCGCCCTCACAGTGTCACCCTGTCACCCCCACTCCGGCCACTGACCGTGAGGCCCCATTCCCATGCCACCACCCTCACAGTGTCACCCTGTCACCCCCACTCCGGCCACTGACCGTGAGGCCCCATTCCCATGCCACCACCCTCACAGTGTCACCCTGTCACCCCCACTCCGGCCACTGACCGTGAGGCCCCATTCCCATGCCACCACCCTCACAGTGTCACCCTGTCACCCCCACTCCGGCCACTGACCGTGAGGCTCCATTCCCATGCCACAACCCTCACAGTGTCAGCCTGTCACCCCCACTCCGGCCATTGACCGTGAGGCCCCATTACCATGCCACCACCCTCACAGTGTCAGCCTGTCACCCCCACTCCGGCCATTGACCGTGAGGCCCCATTCCCATGCCACCACCCTCACAGTGTCAGCCTGTCACTCCCACTCCGGCCACTGACCGTGAGGCTCCATTCCCATGCCATCGCCCTCACAGTGTCAGCCTGTCACCCCCACTCCGGCCACTGACCGTGAGGCTCCATTCACATGCCACCACCCTCACAGTGTCAGCCTGTCACCCCCACTCCGGCCACTGACCGTGAGGCTCCATTCCCATGCCATCACCCTCACAGTGTCAGCCTGTCAGCCCCTTTCCGGCCACTGACCGTGAGGCCCCATTCCCATGCCACCACCCTCACAGTGTCAGCCTGTCACCCCCACTCCGGCCACTGACCGTGAGGCTCCATTCCCATGCCACCACCCTCACAGTGTCAGCCTGTCACCTCTACTCCGGCCACTGACCGTGAGGCCCCATTCCCATGCCATCACCCTCACAGTGTCAGCCTGTCACCCCCACTCCGGCCACTGACCGTGAGGCTCCATTCCCATGCCATCACCCTCACAGTGTCAGCCTGTCAGCCCCTTTCCGGCCACTGACCGTGAGGCCCCATTCCCATGCCACCACCCTCACAGTGTCAGCCTGTCACCCCCACTCCGGCCACTGACCGTGAGGCCCCATTTCCATGCCATCACCCTCACAGTGTCAGCCTGTCAACCCCACTCCGGCCACTGACCGTGAGGCCCCATTCCCATGCCACCACCCTCACAGTGTCAGCCTGTCACCCCCTTTCCGGCCACTGACCGTGAGGCCCCATTCCCATGCCACCACCCTCACAGTGTCAGCCTGTCACCCCCACCCCGGCCACTGACCGTGAGGCTCCATTCCCATGCCACCACCCTCACAGTGTCAGCCTGTCAACCCCACTCCGGCCACTGACCGTGAGGCTCCATTCCCATGCCACCACCCTCACAGTGTCAGCCTGTCACCCCCACTCCGGCCACTGACCGTGAGGCTCCATTCCCATACCATCGCCCTCACAGTGTCAGCCTGTCACCCCCACTCCGGCCACTGACCGTGAGGCTCCATTCACATGCCACCACCCTCACAGTGTCAGCCTGTCACCCCCTTTCCGGCCACTGACCGTGAGGCCCCATTCCCATGCCACCACCCTCACAGTGTCAGCCTGTCACCCCCACTCCGGCCACTGACCGTGAGGCTCCATTCCCATGCCACCACCCTCACAGTGTCAGCCTGTCAACCCCACTCCGGCCACTGACCGTGAGGCCCCATTCCCATGTCATCACCCTCACAGTGTTAGCCTGTCAACCCCACTCCGGCCACTGACCGTGAGGCTCCATTCCCATGCCATCACCCTCACAGTGTCAGCCTGTCACCCCCACTCCGGCCACTGACCGTGAGGCTCCATTCCCATGCCACCACCCTCACAGTGTCAGCCTGTCAACCCCACTCCGGCCACTGACCGTGAGGCTCCATTCCCATGCCATCACCCTCACAGTGTCAGCCTGTCACCCCCACTCCGGCCACTGACCGTGAGGCTCCATTCCCATGCCACCACCCTCACAGTGTCACCCTGTCACCCCCACTCCGGCCACTGACCGTGAGGCCCCATTCCCATGCCACCACCCTCACAGTGTCAGCCTGTCAACCCCACTCCGGCCACTGACCGTGAGGCCCCATTCCCATGCCACCACCCTCACAGTGTCACCCTGTCACCCGCACTCCGGCCACTGACCGTGAGGCTCCATTCCCATGCCACAACCCTCACAGTGTCAGCCTGTCACCCCCACTCCGGCCATTGACCGTGAGGCCCCATTACCATGCCACCACCCTCACTGTGTCAGCCTGTCACCCCCACTCCGGCCATTGACCGTGAGGCCCCATTCCCATGCCACCACCCTCACAGTGTCAGCCTGTCACTCCCACTCCGGCCACTGACCGTGAGGCTCCATTCCCATGCCATCGCCCTCACAGTGTCAGCCTGTCACCCCCACTCCGGCCACTGACCGTGAGGCTCCATTCACATGCCACCACCCTCACAGTGTCAGCCTGTCACCCCCACTCCGGCCACTGACCGTGAGGCCCCATTCCCATGCCATCGCCCTCACAGTGTCAGCCTGTCAACCCCACTCCGGCCACTGACCGTGAGGCCCCATTCTCATGCCATCGCCCTCACAGTGTCACCCTGTCACCCCCACTCCGGCCACTGACCGTGAGGCCCCATTCCCATGCCACCACCCTCACAGTGTCAGCCTGTCAACCCCACTCCGGCCGCTGACCGTGAGGCCCCATTCCCATGCTACCACCCTCACGGTGTCAGCCTGTCACCCCCACTCCGGCCACTGACCGTGAGGCCCCATTCCGATGCCATCACCCTCACAGTGTCACCCTGTCACCCCACTCCGGCCACTGACCGTGAGGCCCTATTCCCATGCCACCACCCTCACTGTGTCAGCCTGTCACCCCCACTCCGGCCACTGACCGTGAGGCCCCATTCCCATGGCATCACCCTCACATTGTCAGCCTGTCACCCCCACTCCGGCCACTGACCGTGAGGCCCCATTCCCATGCCACCACCCTCACAGTGTCACCCTGTCACCCCCACTCCGGCCACTGACCGTGAGGCCCCATTCCCATGCCACCACCCTCACAGTGTCACCCTGTCACCCCCACTCCGGCCACTGACCGTGAGGCACCATTCCCATGCCACCACCCTCACAGTGTCACCCTGTCACCCCCACTCCGGCCACTGACCGTGAGGCCCCATTCCCATGCCACCACCCTCACAGTGTCACCCTGTCACCCCCACTCCGGCCACTGACCGTGAGGCCCCATTCCCATGCCACCACCCTCACAGTGTAACCCCGGCACCCCCACTCCGGCCACTGACCGTGAGTCCCCATTCCCATGCCATCACCCTCACCGTGTCACCCTGTCACCCCCACTCCGGCCACTGACCGTGAGGCCCCATTCCCATGCCACCACCCTCACAGTGTCACCCTGTCACCCCCACTCCGGCCACTGACCGTGAGGCCCCACTCCCATGCCATCACCCTCACAGTGTCAGTCTGTCACCCCCACTCCGGCCACTGACCGTGAGGCCCCATTCCCATGCCACCACCCTCACACTGTCAGCCTGTCACCGCCACTCCGGCCACTGACCGTGAGGCCCCATTCATATGCCATCACCCTCACAGTGTCACCCTGTCACCCCCACTCCGGCCACTGACCGTGAGGCCCCATTCCCATGCCATCACCCTCACAGTGTCAGCCTGTCACCCCCACTCCGGCCACTGACCGTGAGGCCCCATTCCCATGCCATCACCCTCACAGTGTCACCCTGTCACCCCCACTCCGGCCACTGACCGTGAGGCCCCATTCCCATGCCATCACCCTCACAGTGTCACCCTGTCACCCCCACTCCGGCCACTGACCGTGAGGCCCCATTCCCATGCCATCACCCTCACAGTGTCAGCCTGTCACCCCCACTCCGGCCACTGACCGTGAGGCCCCATTCCCATGCCACCACCCTCACAGTGTCAGCCTGTCACCCCCACTCCGGCCACTGACCGTGAGGCCCCATTCCCATGCCATCACCCTCACAGTGTCAGCCTGTCACCCCCACTCCGGCCACTGACCGTGAGGCCCCATTCCCATGCCACCACCCTCACGGTGTCAGCCTGTCACCCCCACTCCGGCCACTGACCGTGAGGCCCCATTCCCATGCCACCACCCTCACAGTGTCACCCTGTCACCCCCGCTCCGGCCACTGACCGTGAGGCCCCATTCCCATGCTATCACCCTCACAGTGTCACCCTGTCACCCCCACTCCGGCCACTGACCGTGAGGCCCCATTCCCATGCCATCACCCTCACAGTGTCACTCTGTCACCCCCACTCCGGCCACTGACCGTGAGGTTCCATTCCCATGCCACCACCCTCACAGTGTCAGCCTGTCACCCCCACTCCGGCCACTGACCGTGAGGCCCCATTCCCATGCCACCACCCTCACAGTGTCAGCCTGTCACCCCCACTCCGGCCACTGACCGTGAGGCCCCATTCCCATGCAACCACCCTCACAGTGTCAGCCTGTCAACCCACACTCCGGCCACTGACCGTGAGGCCCCATTCCCATGCCATCACCCTCACAGTGTCACCCTGTCACCCCCACTCCGGCCACTGACCGTGAGGCCCCATTCCCATGCCACCACCCTCACAGTGTCACCCTGTCATCCCCACTCCGGCCACTGACCGTGAGGCCCCATTCCCATGCCATCACCCTCACAGTGTCAGCCTGTCACCCCCACTCCGGCCACTGACCGTGAGGCCCCATTCCCATGCCACCACCCTCACAGTGTCACCCTGTCACCCCCACTCCGGCCACTGACCGTGAGGCCCCATTCCCATGCCATCACCCTCACAGTGTCAGCCTGTCACCCCCACTCCGGCCACTGACCGTGAGGCCCCATTCCCATGCCACCACCCTCACAGTGTCACCCTGTCAACCCCACTCCGGCCACTGACCGTGAGGCCCCAATTCCATGCCATCGCCCTCACAGTGTCACCCTGTCACCCCCACTCCGGCCACTGACCGTGAGGCCCCATTCTCATGCCACCACCCTCACAGTGTCACCCTGTCACCCCCACTCCGGCCACTGACCGTGAGGCCCCATTCCCATGCCACCACCCTCACAGTGTCACCCTGTCACCCCCACTCCGGCCACTGACCGTGAGGCCCCATTCCCATGCCACCACCCTCACAGTGTCACCCTGTCACCCCCACTCCGGCCACTGACCGTGAGGCCCCATTCCCATGCCACCACCCTCACAGTGTCACCCTGTCACCCCCACTCCGGCCACTGACCGTGAGGCCCCATTCCCATGCCATCACCCTCACAGTATCAGCCTGTCATCCCCACTCCGGCCACTGACCGTGAGGCCCATTCCCATGCCACCACCCTCACAGTGTCACCCTGTCACCCCCACTCCGGCCACTGACCGTGAGGCCCCATTCCCATGCCACCACCCTCACAGTGTCACCCTGTCACCCCCACTCCGGCCACTGACCGTGAGGCCCCATTCCCATGCCATCACCCTCACAGTGTCAGTCTGTCACCCCCACTCCGGCCACTGACCGTGAGGCCCCATTCCCATGCCATCGCCCTCACAGTGTCACCCTGTCACCCCCACTCCGGCCACTGACCGTGAGGCCCCATTCCCATGCCACCACCCTCACAGTGTCACCCTGTCACCCCCACTCCGGCCACTGACCGTGAGGCCCCATTCCCATGCCATCACCCTCACAGTGTCACCCTGTCACCCCCACTCCGGCCACTGACCGTGAGGCCCCATTCCCATGCCACCACCCTCACAGTGTCAGCCTGTCATCCCCACTCCGGCCACTGACCGTGAGGCCCCATTCCCATGCCACCACCCTCACAGTGTCAGCCTGTCACCCCCACTCCGGCCACTGACCGTGAGGCCCCATTCCCATGCCACCACCCTCACAGTGTCAGCCTGTCACCCCCAATCCGGCCACTGACCGTGAGGCCCCATTCCCATGCCATCACCCTCACAGTGTCACCCTGTCACCCCCACTCCGGCCACTGACCGTGAGGCCCCATTCCCATGCCACCACCCTCACAGTGTCACCCTGTCATCCCCACTCCGGCCATTGACCGTGAGGCCCCATTCCCATGCCATCACCCTCACAGTGTCAGCCTGTCACCCCCACTCCGGCCACTGACCGTGAGGCCCCATTCCCATGCCACCACCCTCACAGTGTCACCCTGTCACCCCCACTCCGGCCACTGACCGTGAGGCCCCATTCCCATGCCATCACCCTCACAGTGTCAGCCTGTCACCCCCACTCCGGCCACTGACCGTGAGGCCCCATTCCCATGCCACCACCCTCACAGTGTCACCCTGTCAACCCCACTCCGGCCACTGACCGTGAGGCCCCAATTCCATGCCATCGCCCTCACAGTGTCACCCTGTCACCCCCACTCCGGCCACTGACCGTGAGGCCCCATTCCCATGCCACCACCCTCACAGTGTCACCCTGTCACCCCCACTCCGGCCACTGACCGTGAGGCCCCATTCCCATGCCACCACCCTCACAGTGTCACCCTGTGACCCCCACTCCGGCCACTGACCGTGAGGCCCCATTCCCATGCCACCACCCTCACAGTGTCACCCTGTCACCCCCACTCCGGCCACTGACCGTGAGGCTCCATTCCCATGCCACAACCCTCACAGTGTCAGCCTGTCACCCCCACTCCGGCCATTGACCGTGAGGCCCCATTACCATGCCACCACCCTCACAGTGTCAGCCTGTCACCCCCACTCCGGCCATTGACCGTGAGGCCCCATTCCCATGCCACCACCCTCACAGTGTCAGCCTGTCACTCCCACTCCGGCCACTGACCGTGAGGCTCCATTCCCATGCCATCGCCCTCACAGTGTCAGCCTGTCACCCCCACTCCGGCCACTGACCGTGAGGCTCCATTCACATGCCACCACCCTCACAGTGTCAGCCTGTCACCCCCACTCCGGCCACTGACCGTGAGGCTCCATTCCCATGCCATCACCCTCACAGTGTCAGCCTGTCAGCCCCTTTCCGGCCACTGACCGTGAGGCCCCATTCCCATGCCACCACCCTCACAGTGTCAGCCTGTCACCCCCACTCCGGCCACTGACCGTGAGGCTCCATTCCCATGCCACCACCCTCACAGTGTCAGCCTGTCACCTCTACTCCGGCCACTGACCGTGAGGCCCCATTCCCATGCCATCACCCTCACAGTGTCAGCCTGTCACCCCCACTCCGGCCACTGACCGTGAGGCTCCAGTCCCATGCCATCACCCTCACAGTGTCAGCCTGTCAGCCCCTTTCCGGCCACTGACCGTGAGGCCCCATTCCCATGCCACCACCCTCACAGTGTCAGCCTGTCACCCCCACTCCGGCCACTGACCGTGAGGCCCCATTTCCATGCCATCACCCTCACAGTGTCAGCCTGTCAACCCCACTCCGGCCACTGACCGTGAGGCCCCATTCCCATGCCACCACCCTCACAGTGTCAGCCTGTCACCCCCTTTCCGGCCACTGACCGTGAGGCCCCATTCCCATGCCACCACCCTCACAGTGTCAGCCTGTCACCCCCACTCCGGCCACTGACCGTGAGGCTCCATTTCCATACCATCGCCCTCACAGTGTCAGCCTGTCACCCCCACTCCGGCCACTGACCGTGAGGCTCCATTCACATGCCACCACCCTCACAGTGTCAGCCTGTCACCCCCTTTCCGGCCACTGACCGTGAGGCCCCATTCCCATGCCACCACCCTCACAGTGTCAGCCTGTCACCCCCACTCCGGCCACTGACCGTGAGGCTCCATTCCCATGCCACCACCCTCACAGTGTCAGCCTGTCAACCCCACTCCGGCCACTGACCGTGAGGCCCCATTCCCATGTCATCACCCTCACAGTGTCAGCCTGTCAACCCCACTCCGGCCACTGACCGTGAGGCTCCATTCCCATGCCATCACCCTCACAGTGTCAGCCTGTCACCCCCACTCCGGCCACTGACCGTGAGGCTCCATTCCCATGCCACCACCCTCACAGTGTCAGCCTGTCAACCCCACTCCGGCCACTGACCGTGAGGCCCCATTCCCATGCCATCACCCTCACAGTGTCAGCCTGTCAACCCCACTCCGGCCACTGACCGTGAGGCTCCATTCCCATGCCATCACCCTCACAGTGTCAGCCTGTCAACCCCACTCCGGCCACTGACCGTGAGGCTCCATTCCCATGCCACCACCCTCACAGTGTCAGCCTGTCAACCCCACTCCGGCCACTGACCGTGAGGCCCCATTCCCATGTCATCACCCTCACAGTGTCAGCCTGTCAACCCCACTCCGGCCACTGACCGTGAGGCTCCATTCCCATGCCATCACCCTCACAGTGTCAGCCTGTCACCCCCACTCCGGCAACTGACCGTGAGGCTCCATTCCCATGCCACCACCCTCACAGTGTCAGCCTGTCAACCCCACTCCGGCCACTGACCGTGAGGCCCCATTCCCATGTCATCACCCTCACAGTGTCAGCCTGTCAACCCCACTCCGGCCACTGACCGTGAGGCTCCATTCCCATGCCATCACCCTCACAGTGTCAGCCTGTCACCCCCACTCCGGCCACTGACCGTGAGGCTCCATTCCCATGCCACCACCCTCACAGTGTCAGCCTGTCAACCCCACTCCGGCCACTGACCGTGAGGCCCCATTCCCATGCCATCACCCTCACAGTGTCAGCCTGTCAACCCCACTCCGGCCACTGACCGTGAGGCTCCATTCCCATGCCACCACCCTCACAGTGTCAGCCTGTCACCTCTACTCCGGCCACTGACCGTGAGGCCCCATTCCCATGCCATCACCCTCACAGTGTCAGCCTGTCACCCCCACTCCGGCCACTGACCGTGAGGCTCCATTCCCATGCCATCACCCTCACAGTGTCAGCCTGTCAGCCCCTTTCCGGCCACTGACCGTGAGGCCCCATTCCCATGCCACCACCCTCACAGTGTCAGCCTGTCACCCCCACTCCGGCCACTGACCGTGAAGCCCCATTTCCATGCCATCACCCTCACAGTGTCAGCCTGTCAACCCCACTCCGGCCACTGACCGTGAGGCCCCATTCCCATGCCACCACCCTCACAGTGTCAGCCTGTCACCCCCTTTCCGGCCACTGACCGTGAGGCCCCATTCCCATGCCACCACCCTCACAGTGTCAGCCTGTCACCCCCACTCCGGCCACTGACCGTGAGGCTCCATTCCCATGCCACCACCCTCACAGTGTCAGCCTGTCAACCCCACTCCGGCCACTGACCGTGAGGCTCCATTCCCATGCCACCACCCTCACAGTGTCAGCCTGTCACCCCCACTCCGGCCACTGACCGTGAGGCTCCATTCCCATACCATCGCCCTCACAGTGTCAGCCTGTCACCCCCACTCCGGCCACTGACCGTGAGGCTCCATTCACATGCCACCACCCTCACAGTGTCAGCCTGTCACCCCCTTTCCGGCCACTGACCGTGAGGCCCCATTCCCATGCCACCACCCTCACAGTGTCAGCCTGTCACCCCCACTCCGGCCACTGACCGTGAGGCTCCATTCCCATGCCACCACCCTCACAGTGTCAGCCTGTCAACCCCACTCCGGCCACTGACCGTGAGGCCCCATTCCCATGTCATCACCCTCACAGTGTCAGCCTGTCAACCCCACTCCGGCCACTGACCGTGAGGCTCCATTCCCATGCCATCACCCTCACAGTGTCAGCCTGTCACCCCCACTCCGGCCACTGACCGTGAGGCTCCATTCCCATGCCACCACCCTCACAGTGTCAGCCTGTCAACCCCACTCCGGCCACTGAACGTGAGGCCCCATTCCCATGCCATCACCCTCACAGTGTCAGCCTGTCAACCCCACTCCGGCCACTGACCGTGAGGCTCCATTCCCATGCCATCACCCTCACAGTGTCAGCCTGTCAACCCCACTCCGGCCACTGACCGTGAGGCCCCATTCCCATGCCACCACCCTCACAGTGTCAGCCTGTCAACCCCACTCCGGCCACTGACCGTGAGGCTCCATTCCCATGCCATCACCCTCACAGTGTCAGCCTGTCAACCCCACTCCGGCCACTGACCGTGAGGCTCCATTCCCATGCCACCACCCTCACAGTGTCAGCCTGTCAACCCCACTCCGGCCACTGACCGTGAGGCCCCATTCCCATGTCATCACCCTCACAGTGTCAGCCTGTCAACCCCACTCCGGCCACTGACCGTGAGGCTCCATTCCCATGCCATCACCCTCACAGTGTCAGCCTGTCACCCCCACTCCGGCCACTGACCGTGAGGCTCCATTCCCATGCCACCACCCTCACAGTGTCAGCCTGTCAACCCCACTCCGGCCACTGACGTGAGGCCCCATTCCCATGTCATCACCCTCACAGTGTCAGCCTGTCAACCCCACTCCGGCCACTGACCGTGAGGCTCCATTCCCATGCCATCACCCTCACAGTGTCAGCCTGTCACCCCCACTCCGGCCACTGACCGTGAGGCTCCATTCCCATGCCACCACCCTCACAGTGTCAGCCTGTCAACCCCACTCCGGCCACTGACCGTGAGGCCCCATTCCCATGCCATCACCCTCACAGTGTCAGCCTGTCAACCCCACTCCGGCCACTGACCGTGAGGCTCCATTCCCATGCCACCACCCTCACAGTGTCAGCCTGTCACCTCTACTCCGGCCACTGACCGTGAGGCCCCATTCCCATGCCATCACCCTCACAGTGTCAGCCTGTCACCCCCACTCCGGCCACTGACCGTGAGGCTCCATTCCCATGCCATCACCCTCACAGTGTCAGCCTGTCAGCCCCTTTCCGGCCACTGACCGTGAGGCCCCATTCCCATGCCACCACCCTCACAGTGTCAGCCTGTCACCCCCACTCCGGCCACTGACCGTGAGGCCCCATTTCCATGCCATCACCCTCACAGTGTCAGCCTGTCAACCCCACTCCGGCCACTGACCGTGAGGCCCCATTCCCATGCCACCACCCTCACAGTGTCAGCCTGTCACCCCCTTTCCGGCCACTGACCGTGAGGCCCCATTCCCATGCCACCACCCTCACAGTGTCAGCCTGTCACCCCCACTCCGGCCACTGACCGTGAGGCTCCATTCCCATGCCACCACCCTCACAGTGTCAGCCTGTCAACCCCACTCCGGCCACTGACCGTGAGGCCCCATTCCCATGTCATCACCCTCACAGTGTCAGCCTGTCAACCCCACTCCGGCCACTGACCGTGAGGCTCCATTCCCATGCCATCACCCTCACAGTGTCAGCCTGTCACCCCCACTCCGGCCACTGACCGTGAGGCTCCATTCCCATGCCACCACCCTCACAGTGTCAGCCTGTCACCTCTACTCCGGCCACTGACCGTGAGGCCCCATTCCCATGCCATCACCCTCACAGTGTCAGCCTGTCACCCCCACTCCGGCCACTGACCGTGAGGCTCCATTCCCATGCCATCACCCTCAAAGTGTCAGCCTGTCAGCCCCTTTCCGGCCACTGACCGTGAGGCCCCATTCCCATGCCACCACCCTCACAGTGTCAGCCTGTCACCCCCACTCCGGCCACTGACCGTGAGGCCCCATTTCCATGCCATCAC
This sequence comes from Arenicola marina, assembly GCA_964019135.1. Taxonomy (NCBI): domain Eukaryota; kingdom Metazoa; phylum Annelida; class Polychaeta; family Arenicolidae; genus Arenicola; species Arenicola marina. The sequence goes on from OZ025257.1 coordinate 30,352,505, forward strand.
CCTCACAGTGTCAGCCTGTCAACCCCACTCCGGCCACTGACCGTGAGGCCCCATTCCCATGCCACCACCCTCACAGTGTCAGCCTGTCACCCCCTTTCCGGCCACTGACCGTGAGGCCCCATTCCCATGCCACCACCCTCACAGTGTCAGCCTGTCACCCCCACTCCGGCCACTGACCGTGAGGCTCCATTCCCATGCCACCACCCTCACAGTGTCAGCCTGTCAACCCCACTCCGGCCACTGACCGTGAGGCCCCATTCCCATGTCATCACCCTCACAGTGTCAGCCTGTCAACCCCACTCCGGCCACTGACCGTGAGGCTCCATTCCCATGCCATCACCCTCACAGTGTCAGCCTGTCACCCCCACTCCGGCCACTGACCGTGAGGCTCCATTCCCATGCCACCACCCTCACAGTGTCAGCCTGTCAACCCCACTCCGGCCACTGACCGTGAGGCCCCATTCCCATGCCATCACCCTCACAGTGTCAGCCTGTCAACCCCACTCCGGCCACTGACCGTGAGGCTCCATTCCCATGCCATCACCCTCACAGTGTCAGCCTGTCAACCCCACTCCGGCCACTGACCGTGAGGCTCCATTCCCATGCCACCACCCTCACAGTGTCAGCCTGTCAACCCCACTCCGGCCACTGACCGTGAGGCCCCATTCCCATGTCATCACCCTCACAGTGTCAGCCTGTCAACCCCACTCCGGCCACTGACCGTGAGGCTCCATTCCCATGCCATCACCCTCACAGTGTCAGCCTGTCACCCCCACTCCAGCCACTGACCGTGAGGCTCCATTCCCATGCCACCACCCTCACAGTGTCAGCCTGTCAACCCCACTCCGGCCACTGACCGTGAGGCCCCATTCCCATGTCATCACCCTCACAGTGTCAGCCTGTCAACCCCACTCCGGCCACTGACCGTGAGGCTCCATTCCCATGCCATCACCCTCACAGTGTCAGCCTGTCACCCCCACTCCGGCCACTGACCGTGAGGCTCCATTCCCATGCCACCACCCTCACAGTGTCAGCCTGTCAACCCCACTCCGGCCACTGACCGTGAGGCCCCATTCCCATGCCATCACCCTCACAGTGTCAGCCTGTCAACCCCACTCCGGCCACTGACCGTGAGGCTCCATTCCCATGCCACCACCCTCACAGTGTCAGCCTGTCAACCCCACTCCGGCCACTGACCGTGAGGCTCCATTCCCATGCCATCACCCTCACAGTGTCAGCCTGTCACCCCCACTCCGGCCACTGACCGTGAGGCTCAATTCCCATGCCACCACCCTCACAGTGTCACCCTGTCACCCCCACTCCGGCCACTGACCGTGAGGCCCCATTCCCATGCCACCACCCTCACAGTGTCAGCCTGTCAACCCCACTCCGGCCACTGACCGTGAGGCCCCATTCCCATGCCACCACCCTCACAGTGTCACCCTGTCACCCCCACTCCGGCCACTGACCGTGAGGCTCCATTCCCATGCCACAACCCTCACAGTGTCAGCCTGTCACCCCCACTCCGGCCATTGACCGTGAGGCCCCATTACCATGCCACCACCCTCACTGTGTCAGCCTGTCACCCCCACTCCGGCCATTGACCGTGAGGCCCCATTCCCATGCCACCACCCTCACAGTGTCAGCCTGTCACTCCCACTCCGGCCACTGACCGTGAGGCTCCATTCCCATGCCATCGCCCTCACAGTGTCAGCCTGTCACCCCCACTCCGGCCACTGACCGTGAGGCTCCATTCACATGCCACCACCCTCACAGTGTCAGCCTGTCACCCCCACTCCGGCCACTGACCGTGAGGCCCCATTCCCATGCCATCGCCCTCACAGTGTCAGCCTGTCAACCCCACTCCGGCCACTGACCGTGAGGCCCCATTCTCATGCCATCGCCCTCACAGTGTCACCCTGTCACCCCCACTCCGGCCACTGACCGTGAGGCCCCATTCCCATGCCACCACCCTCACAGTGTCAGCCTGTCAACCCCACTCCGGCCGCTGACCGTGAGGCCCCATTCCCATGCTACCACCCTCACGGTGTCAGCCTGTCACCCCCACTCCGGCCACTGACCGTGAGGCCCCATTCCGATGCCATCACCCTCACAGTGTCACCCTGTCACCCCACTCCGGCCACTGACCGTGAGGCCCTATTCCCATGCCACCACCCTCACTGTGTCAGCCTGTCACCCCCACTCCGGCCACTGACCGTGAGGCCCCATTCCCATGCCATCACCCTCACAGTGTCAGCCTGTCACCCCCACTCCGGCCACTGACCGTGAGGCCCCATTCCCATGCCACCACCCTCACAGTGTCACCCTGTCACCCCCACTCCGGCCACTGACCGTGAGGCCCCATTCCCATGCCATCACCCTCACAGTGTCAGCCTGTCACCCCCACTCCGGCCACTGACCGTGAGGCCCCATTCCCATGCCACCACCCTCACAGTGTCAGCCTGTCACCCCCACTCCGGCCACTGACCGTGAGGCCCCATTCCCATGCCACCACCCTCACAGTGTCACCCTGTCACCCCCACTCCGGCCACTGACCGTGAGGCCCCATTCCCATGCCATCACCCTCACAGTGTCACCCTGTCACCCCCACTCCGGCCACTGACCGTGAGGCCCCATTCCCATGCCATCACCCTCACAGTGTCACCCTGTCACCCCCACTCCGGCCACTGACCGTGAGGCCCCATTCCCATGCCACCACCCTCACAGTGTCAGCCTGTCACCCCCACTCCGGCCACTGACCGTGAGGCCCCATTCCCATGCCACCACCCTCACAGTGTCAGCCTGTCACCCCCACTCCGGCCACTGACCGTGAGGCCCCATTCCCATGCCACCACCCTCACAGTGTCAGCCTGTCACCCCCACTCCGGCCACTGACTGTGAGGCCCCATTCCCATGCCATCACCCTCACAGTGTCACCCTGTCACCCCCACTCCGGCCACTGACCGTGAGGCCCCATTCCCATGCCACCACCCTCACAGTGTCAGTCTGTCACCCCCACTCCGGCCACTGACCGTGAGGCCCCATTCGCATGCCATCGCCCTCACAGTGTCACCCTGTCACCCCCACTCCGGCCACTGACCGTGAGGCCCCATTTCCATGCCATCACCCTCACAGTGTCAGCCTGTCATCCCCACTCCGGCCACTGACCGTGAGGCCCCATTCCCATGCCACCACCCTCACAGTGTCACCCTGTCACCCCCACTCCGGCCACTGACCGTGAGGCCCCATTCCCATGCCATCACCCTCACAGTGTCAGCCTGTCACCCCCACTCCGGCCACTGACCGTGAGGCCCCATTCCCATGCCACCACCCTCACAGTGTCAGCCTGTCACCCCCTTTCCGGCCACTGACCGTGAGGCCCCATTCCCATGCCACCACCCTCACAGTGTCAGCCTGTCATCCCCACTCCGGCCACTGACCGTGAGGCCCCATTCCCATGCCACCACCCTCACAGTGTCACCCTGTCATCCCCACTCCGGCCACTGACCGTGAGGCCCCATTCCCATGCCACCACCCTCACAGTGTCAGCCTGTCACCCCCACTCCGGCCACTGACCGTGAGGCCCCATTCCCATGCCACCACCCTCACAGTGTCACCCTGTCACCCCCACTCCGGCCACTGACCGTGAGGCCCCATTCCCATGCCACCACCCTCACAGTGTCACCCTGTCACCCCCACTCCGGCCACTGACCGTGAGGCCCCATTCCCATGCCACCACCCTCACAGTGTCACCCTGTCACCCCCACTCCGGCCACTGACCGTGAGGCCCCATTCCCATGCCACCACCCTCACAGTGTCAGCCTGTCACCCCCACTCCGGCCACTGACCGTGAGGCTCCATTCCCATGCCACCACCCTCACAGTGTCACCCTGTTACCCCCACTCCGGCCACTGACCGTGAGGCCCCATTCCCATGCCACCACCCTCACAGTGTCACCCTGTCACCCCCACTCCGGCCACTGACCTTGAGGCCCCATTCCCATGCCATCACCCTCACAGTGTCAGCCTGTCACCCCCACTCCGGCCACTGACCGTGAGGCCCCATTCCCATGCCACCACCCTCACAGTGTCAGTCTGTCACCCCCACTCCGGCCACTGACCGTGAGGCCCCATTCCCATGCCACCACCCTCACAGTGTCAGCCTGTCACCCCCACTCCGGCCACTGACCGTGAGGCCCCATTCCCATGCCACCACCCTCACAGTGTCAGCCTGTCACCCCCACTCCGGCCACTGACCGTGAGGCCCCATTCCCATGCCACCACCCTCACAGTGTCACCCTGTCACCCCCACTCCGGCCACTGACCGTGAGGCCCCATTCCCATGCCATCACCCTCACAGTGTCACCCTGTCACCCCCACTCCGGCCACTGACCGTGAGGCCCCATTCCCATGCCACCACCCTCACAGTGTCACCCTGTCACCCCCACTCCGGCCACTGACCGTGAGGCCCCATTCCCATGCCATCACCCTCACAGTGTCACCCTGTCACCCCCACTCCGGCCACTGACCGTGAGGCCCCATTCCCATGCCATCACCTCACAGTGTCACCCTGTCACCCCCACTCCGGCCACTGACCGTGAGGCCCCATTCCCATGCCACCACCCTCACAGTGTCACCCTGTCATCCCCACTCCGGCCACTGACCGTGAGGCCCCATTCCCATGCCACCACCCTCACAGTGTCACCCTGTCACCCCCACTCCGGCCACTGACCGTGAGGCCCCATTCCCATGCCACCACCCTCACAGTGTCACCCTGTCACCCCCACTCCGGCCACTGACCGTGAGGCCCCATTCCCATGCCACCACCCTCACAGTGTCACCCTGTCACCCCCACTCCGGCCACTGACCGTGAGGCCCCATTCCCATGCCACCACCCTCACAGTGTCACCCTGTCACCCCCACTCCGGCCACTGACCGTGAGGCCCCATTCCCATGCCACCACCCTCACAGTGTCAGCCTGTCACCCCCACTCCGGCCACTGACCGTGAGGCCCCATTCCCATGCCACCACCCTCCGAGTGTCACCCTGTCACCCCCACTCCGGCCACTGACCGTGAGGCCCCATTCCCATGCCACCACCCTCACAGTGTCACCCTGTCACCCCCACTCCGGCCACTGACCGTGAGGCCCCATTCCCATGCCACCACCCTCACAGTGTCACCCTGTCAACCCCACTCCGGCCACTGACCGTGAGGCCCCATTCCCATGCCACCACCCTCACAGTGTCACCCTGTCACCCCCACTCCGGCCACTGACCGTGAGGCCCCATTCCCATGCCATCACCCTCACAGTGTCAGCCTGTCACCCCCTTTCCGGCCACTGACCGTGAGGCCCCATTCCCATGCCACCACCCTCACAGTGTCAGCCTGTCAACCCCACTCCGGCCACTGACCGTGAGGCTCCATTCCCATGCCACCACCCTCACAGTGTCACCCTGTTACCCCCACTCCGGCCACTGACCGTGAGGCCCCATTCCCATGCCATCACCCTCACAGTGTCAGCCTGTCACCCCCTTTCCGGCCACTGACCGTGAGGCCCCATTCCCATGCCACCACCCTCACAGTGTCAGCCTGTCAACCCCACTCCGGCCACTGACCGTGAGGCCCCATTCCCATGCCACCACCCTCACAGTGTCACCCTGTCATCCCCACTCCGGCCACTGACCGTGAGGCCCCATTCCCATGCCACCACCCTCACAGTGTCACCCTGTCATCCCCACTCCGGCCACTGACCGTGAGGCCCCATTCCCATGCCACCACCCTCACAGTGTCACCCTGTCACCCCCACTCCGGCCACTGACCGTGAGGCTCCATTCCCATGCCACCACCCTCACAGTGTCACCCTGTCACCCCCACTCCGGCCACTGACCGCGAGGCCCCATTCCCATGCCATCACCCTCACAGTGTCAGCCTGTCATCCCCACTCCGGCCACTGACCGTGAGGCCCCATTCCCATGCCACCACCCTCACTGTGTCACCCTGTCACCCCCACTCCGGCCACTGACCGTGAGGCCCCATTCCCATGCCACCACCCTCACAGTGTCACCCTGTCACCCCCACTCCGGCCACTGACCGTGAGGCCCCATTCCCATGCCACCACCCTCACAGTGTCAGCCTGTCACCCCCACTCCGGCCACTGACCGTGAGGCTCCATTCCCATGCCACCACCCTCACAGTGTCACCCTGTTACCCCCACTCCGGCCACTGACCGTGAGGCCCCATTCCCATGCCACCACCCTCACAGTGTCACCCTGTCACCCCCACTCCGGCCACTGACCTTGAGGCCCCATTCCCATGCCATCACCCTCACAGTGTCAGCCTGTCACCCCCACTCCGGCCACTGACCGTGAGGCCCCATTCCCATGCCACCACCCTCACAGTGTCAGCCTGTCATCCCCACTCCGGCCACTGACCGTGAGGCCCCATTCCCATGCCACCACCCTCACAGTGTCAGCCTGTCACCCCCACTCCGGCCACTGACCGTGAGGCCCCATTCCCATGCCACCACCCTCACAGTGTCAGCCTGTCACCCCCACTCCGGCCACTGACCGTGAGGCCCCATTCCCATGCCACCACCCTCACAGTGTCAGCCTGTCACCCCCACTCCGGCCACTGACCGTGAGGCCCCATTCCCATGCCACCACCCTCACAGTGTCACCCTGTCACCTCCACTCCGGCCACTGACCGTGAGGCCCCATTCCCATGCCACCACCCTCACAGGATCACCCTGTCACCCCCACTCCGGCCACTGACCGTGAGGCCCCATTCCCATGCCACCACCCTCACAGTGTCACCCTGTCACCCCCAGTCCGGCCACTGACCGTGAGGCCCCATTCCCATGCCATCACCCTCACAGTGTCAGCCTGTCATCCCCACTCCGGCCACTGACCGTGAGGCCCCATTCCCATGCCACCACCCTCACAGTGTCACCCTGTCACCCCCACTCCGGCCACTGACCGTGAGGCCCCATTCCCATGCCACCACCCTCACAATGTCACCCTGTCACCCCCACTCCGGCCACTGACCGTGAGGCCCCATTCCCATGCCATCACCCTCACAGTGTCAGTCTGTCACCCCCACTCCGGCCACTGACCGTGAGGCCCCATTCCCATGCCATCGCCCTCACAGTGTCAGCCTGTCACCCCCACTCCGGCCACTGACCGTGAGGCCCCATTCCCATGCCACCACCCTCACAGTGTCAGCCTGTCACCCCCTTTCCGGCCACTGACCGTGAGGCCCCATTCTCATGCCACCACCCTCACAGTGTCAGCCTGTCAACCCCACTCCGGCCACTGACCGTGAGGCCCCATTCCCATGCCACCACCCTCACAGTGTCACCCTGTCATCCCCACTCCGGCCACTGACCGTGAGGCCCCATTCCCATGCCACCACCCTCACAGTGTCACCCTGTCATCCCCACTCCGGCCACTGACCGTGAGGCCCCATTCCCATGCCACCACCCTCACAGTGTCAGCCTGTCACCCCCACTCCGGCCACTGACCGTGAGGCCCCATTCCCATGCCACCACCCTCACAGTGTCACCCTGTCACCCCCACGCCGGCCACTGACCGTGAGGCCCCATTCCCATGCCACCACCCTCACAGTGTCACCCTGTCACCCCCACTCCGGCCACTGACCGTGAGGCCCCATTCCCATGCCATCACCCTCACAGTGTCAGCCTGTCATCCCCACTCCGGCCACTAACCGTGAGGCCCCATTCCCATGCCACCACCCTCACAGTGTCACCCTGTCACCCCCACTCCGGCCACTGACCGTGAGGCCCCATTCCCATGCCACCACCCTCACAGTGTCACCCTGTCACCCCCACTCCGGCCACTGACCGTGAGGCCCCATTCCCATGCCACCACCCTCACAGTGTCACCCTGTCACCCCCACTCCGGCCACTGACCGTGAGGCCCCATTCCCATGCCACCACCCTCACAGTGTCACCCTGTCACCCCCACTCCGGCCACTGACCGTGAGGCCCCATTCCCATGCCACCACCCTCACAGTGTCACCCTGTCACCCCCACTCCGGCCACTGACCGTGAGGCCCCATTCCCATGCCACCACCCTCACAGTGTCACCCTGTCACCCCCACTCCGGCCACTGACCGTGAGGCCCCATTCCCATGCCACCACCCTCACAGTGTCAGCCTGTCACCCCCACTCCGGCCACTGACCGTGAGGCCCCATTCCCATGCCACCACCCTCCGAGTGTCACCCTGTCACCCCCACTCCGGCCACTGACCGTGAGGCCCCATTCCCATGCCACCACCCTCACAGTGTCACCCTGTCACCCCCACTCCGGCCACTGACCGTGAGGCCCCATTCCCATGCCACCACCCTCACAGTGTCAGCCTGTCAGCCTCACTGCGGCCGCTGACCGTGAGGCCCCATTCCCATGCCACCACCCTCACAGTGTCACCCTGTCACCCCCACTCCGGCCACTGACCGTGAGGCCCCATTCCCATGCCACCACCCTCCGAGTGTCACCCTGTCACCCCCACTCCGGCCACTGACCGTGAGGCCCCATTCCCATGCCACCACCCTCACAGTGTCACCCTGTCACCCCCACTCCGGCCACTGACCGTGAGGCCCCATTCCCATGCCACCACCCTCACAGTGTCAGCCTGTCAGCCTCACTGCGGCCGCTGACCGTGAGGCCCCATTCCCATGCCACCACCCTCACAGTGTCACCCTGTCACCCCCACTCCGGCCACTGACCGTGAGGCCCCATTTCCATGCCACCACCCTCACAGTGTCACCCTGTCACCCCCACTCCGGCCACTGACCGTGAGGCCCCATTCCCATGCCACCACCCTCACAGTGTCACCCTGTCACCCCCACTCCGGCCACTGACCGTGAGGCCCCATTCCCATGCCACCACCCTCACAGTGTCACCCTGTCACCCCCACTCCGGCCACTGACCGTGAGGCCCCATTCCCATGCCATTACCCTCACAGTGTCAGCCTGTCACCCCCACTCCGGCCACGGACCGTGAGGCTCCATTCCCATGCCACCACCCTCACAGTGTCACCCTGTCACCCCCACTCCGGCCACTGACCGTGAGGCCCCATTCCCATGCCACCACCCTCACAGTGTCACCCTGTCACCCCCACTCCGGCCACTGACCGTGAGGCCCCATTTCCATGCCACCACCCTCACAGTGTCAGCCTGTCACCCCCACTCCGGCCACTGACCGTGAGGCCCCATTTCCATGCCACCACCCTCACAGTGTCACCCTGTCACCCCCACTCCGGCCACTGACCGTGAGGCCCCATTCCCATGCCACCACCCTCACAGTGTCAGCCTGTCACCCCCACTCCGGCCACTGACCGTGAGGCCCCATTCCCATGCCACCACCCTCACAGTGTCACCCTGTCACCCCCACTCCGGCCACTGACCGTGAGGCCCCATTCCCATGCCACCACCCTCACAGTGTCAGCCTGTCACCCCCACTCCGGCCACTGACCGTGAGGCCCCATTTCCATGCCACCACCCTCACAGTGTCACCCTGTCACCACCACTCCGGCCACTGACCGTGAGGTCCCATTCCCATGCCACCACCCTCACAGTGTCACCCTGTTACCCCCACTCCGGCCACTGACCGTGAGGCCCCATTCCCATGCCACCACCCTCACAGTGTCACCCTGTCACCCCCACTCCGGCCAATGACCGTGAGGCCCCATTTCCATGCCACCACCCTCACAGTGTCAGCCTGTCACCCCCACTCCGGCCACTGACCGTGAGGCCCCATTTCCATGCCACCACCCTCACAGTGTCACCCTGTCACCCCCACTCCGGCCACTGACCGTGAGGCCCCATTCCCATGCCACCACCCTCACAGTGTCACCCTGTCACCCCCACTCCGGCCACTGACCGTGAGGCCCCATTCCCATGCCACCACCCTCACAGTGTCAGCCTGTCACCCCCACTCCGGCCACTGACCGTGAGGCCCCATTCCCATGCCACCACCCTCACAGTGTCAGCCTGTCACCCCCACTCCGGCCACTGACCGTGAGGCCCCATTCCCATGCCACCACCCTCACAGTGTCACCCTGTCACCTCCACTCCGGCCACTGACCGTGAGGCCCCATTCCCATGCCACCACCCTCACAGGATCACCCTGTCACCCCCACTCCGGCCACTGACCGTGAGGCCCCATTCCCATGCCACCACCCTCACAGTGTCACCCTGTCACCCCCAGTCCGGCCACTGACCGTGAGGCCCCATTCCCATGCCATCACCCTCACAGTGTCAGCCTGTCATCCCCACTCCGGCCACTGACCGTGAGGCCCCATTCCCATGCCACCACCCTCACAGTGTCACCCTGTCACCCCCACTCCGGCCACTGACCGTGAGGCCCCATTCCCATGCCACCACCCTCACAATGTCACCCTGTCACCCCCACTCCGGCCACTGACCGTGAGGCCCCATTCCCATGCCATCACCCTCACAGTGTCAGTCTGTCACCCCCACTCCGGCCACTGACCGTGAGGCCCCATTCCCATGCCATCGCCCTCACAGTGTCAGCCTGTCACCCCCACTCCGGCCACTGACCGTGAGGCCCCATTCCCATGCCACCACCCTCACAGTGTCAGCCTGTCACCCCCTTTCCGGCCACTGACCGTGAGGCCCCATTCTCATGCCACCACCCTCACAGTGTCAGCCTGTCAACCCCACTCCGGCCACTGACCGTGAGGCCCCATTCCCATGCCACCACCCTCACAGTGTCACCCTGTCATCCCCACTCCGGCCACTGACCGTGAGGCCCCATTCCCATGCCACCACCCTCACAGTGTCACCCTGTCATCCCCACTCCGGCCACTGACCGTGAGGCCCCATTCCCATGCCACCACCCTCACAGTGTCAGCCTGTCACCCCCACTCCGGCCACTGACCGTGAGGCCCCATTCCCATGCCACCACCCTCACAGTGTCACCCTGTCACCCCCACTCCGGCCACTGACCGTGAGGCCCCATTCCCATGCCACCACCCTCACAGTGTCACCCTGTCACCCCCACTCCGGCCACTGACCGTGAGGCCCCATTCCCATGCCATCACCCTCACAGTGTCAGCCTGTCATCCCCACTCCGGCCACTAACCGTGAGGCCCCATTCCCATGCCACCACCCTCACAGTGTCACCCTGTCACCCCCACTCCGGCCACTGACCGTGAGGCCCCATTCCCATGCCACCACCCTCACAGTGTCACCCTGTCACCCCCACTCCGGCCACTGACCGTGAGGCCCCATTCCCATGCCACCACCCTCACAGTGTCACCCTGTCACCCCCACTCCGGCCACTGACCGTGAGGCCCCATTCCCATGCCACCACCCTCACAGTGTCACCCTGTCACCCCCACTCCGGCCACTGACCGTGAGGCCCCATTCCCATGCCACCACCCTCACAGTGTCACCCTGTCACCCCCACTCCGGCCACTGACCGTGAGGCCCCATTCCCATGCCACCACCCTCACAGTGTCACCCTGTCACCCCCACTCCGGCCACTGACCGTGAGGCCCCATTCCCATGCCACCACCCTCACAGTGTCAGCCTGTCACCCCCACTCCGGCCACTGACCGTGAGGCCCCATTCCCATGCCACCACCCTCCGAGTGTCACCCTGTCACCCCCACTCCGGCCACTGACCGTGAGGCCCCATTCCCATGCCACCACCCTCACAGTGTCACCCTGTCACCCCCACTCCGGCCACTGACCGTGAGGCCCCATTCCCATGCCACCACCCTCACAGTGTCAGCCTGTCAGCCTCACTGCGGCCGCTGACCGTGAGGCCCCATTCCCATGCCACCACCCTCACAGTGTCACCCTGTCACCCCCACTCCGGCCACTGACCGTGAGGCCCCATTCCCATGCCACCACCCTCCGAGTGTCACCCTGTCACCCCCACTCCGGCCACTGACCGTGAGGCCCCATTCCCATGCCACCACCCTCACAGTGTCACCCTGTCACCCCCACTCCGGCCACTGACCGTGAGGCCCCATTCCCATGCCACCACCCTCACAGTGTCAGCCTGTCAGCCTCACTGCGGCCGCTGACCGTGAGGCCCCATTCCCATGCCACCACCCTCACAGTGTCACCCTGTCACCCCCACTCCGGCCACTGACCGTGAGGCCCCATTTCCATGCCACCACCCTCACAGTGTCACCCTGTCACCCCCACTCCGGCCACTGACCGTGAGGCCCCATTCCCATGCCACCACCCTCACAGTGTCACCCTGTCACCCCCACTCCGGCCACTGACCGTGAGGCCCCATTCCCATGCCACCACCCTCACAGTGTCACCCTGTCACCCCCACTCCGGCCACTGACCGTGAGGCCCCATTCCCATGCCATTACCCTCACAGTGTCAGCCTGTCACCCCCACTCCGGCCACGGACCGTGAGGCTCCATTCCCATGCCACCACCCTCACAGTGTCACCCTGTCACCCCCACTCCGGCCACTGACCGTGAGGCCCCATTCCCATGCCACCACCCTCACAGTGTCACCCTGTCACCCCCACTCCGGCCACTGACCGTGAGGCCCCATTTCCATGCCACCACCCTCACAGTGTCAGCCTGTCACCCCCACTCCGGCCACTGACCGTGAGGCCCCATTTCCATGCCACCACCCTCACAGTGTCACCCTGTCACCCCCACTCCGGCCACTGACCGTGAGGCCCCATTCCCATGCCACCACCCTCACAGTGTCAGCCTGTCACCCCCACTCCGGCCACTGACCGTGAGGCCCCATTCCCATGCCACCACCCTCACAGTGTCACCCTGTCACCCCCACTCCGGCCACTGACCGTGAGGCCCCATTCCCATGCCACCACCCTCACAGTGTCAGCCTGTCACCCCCACTCCGGCCACTGACCGTGAGGCCCCATTTCCATGCCACCACCCTCACAGTGTCACCCTGTCACCACCACTCCGGCCACTGACCGTGAGGTCCCATTCCCATGCCACCACCCTCACAGTGTCACCCTGTTACCCCCACTCCGGCCACTGACCGTGAGGCCCCATTCCCATGCCACCACCCTCACAGTGTCACCCTGTCACCCCCACTCCGGCCAATGACCGTGAGGCCCCATTTCCATGCCACCACCCTCACAGTGTCAGCCTGTCACCCCCACTCCGGCCACTGACCGTGAGGCCCCATTTCCATGCCACCACCCTCACAGTGTCACCCTGTCACCCCCACTCCGGCCACTGACCGTGAGGCCCCATTCCCATGCCACCACCCTCACAGTGTCACCCTGTCACCCCCACTCCGGCCACTGACCGTGAGGCCCCATTCCCATGCCACCACCCTCACAGTGTCACCCTGTCACCCCCACTCCGGCCACTGACCGTGAGGCCCCTTTTCCATGCCACCACCCTCACAGTGTCAGCCTGTCACCCCCACTCCGGCCACTGACCGTGAGGCCCCATTCCCATGCCACCACCCTCACAGTGTCACCCTGTCACCCCCACTCCGGCCACTGACCGTGAGGCCCCATTTCCATGCCACCACCCTCACAGTGTCACCCTGTCACTCCCACTCCGGCCACTGACCGTGAGGCCCCATTCCCATGCCACCACCCTCACAGTGTCTCTGGCCGGGGTGTCCGATGCAGGCTTGAACCCGTCCTCGCCGGAGAGGGGAAGGTTTTCGTGATCAATGAAGATACAAAGCTCTGTACATCAGACGAAAGTGACAGACAATTAGGGATATCGACCACTATCTTTGTCGCAAGGCGTCCATCACTCTCTCAGAAGTCACAGTGAAAGCAGATATCTTCACTTTATGGCTGCACTGCCCCTACCCTACAGCCCTCGGCATAGTCTCATTCCATAAGCCGCTTACCTCTCCGCCTCCCTGGCCACCCCCTCCAGCCCTAATCGTGCCCCGCTGTGTGGCGCCACCAGTAAACTTATACGTTTCTGTATCGATGTTAGGAGTCGTCCTTGTGCCACTTGCGTCGCTAGGTAATGGGTACGGCAAAATGGCCCTGATGACGTCATGCGATTGTCTTGTGGGGAGGGGGGGGGCCATAGCAGGCCACCTTGTATGCCCGCAGCGCGTCCACAGGTGGGCGTGTCCCCGAGTAAGGCGATAACAGGAAACAACAGACAATCAATCGAAATGTTGCCACCATAGTGTCACCCTATCCACCCCACTCCGGCCACAGACCGTGCTGTTTGTACTTACGTTTTCTGCTGCTTCCAGATGAACTTTAAATTAATTAGTAATTATTCCTGCGGCAAGAATACAACAAAGGAGGTAGCGAGTTAGGAAGGGCGGCAATAGAGGATCAATAGAGGCAATGAGGAACTGGGAAGGTTTCTGACGATCGACTACGTCCATTGTCGTGCCAAGCAGACGCAGAAAAAACATCGCTTTTCTTTACAAAATATTACATTGGCAGTCTATTTGTAGACGCATTAAACGTCTTCAATCCCAAGCCATGCATGTGTATTGTCTTTAAAGTGCTTCTCGCTTTCTGTGAGGCATGCGATCCAAGTAATTTGAGCAAAGGTCTTCGTAGATCTTCGTACGTACTAATGACAGAAGCTCAGGCCTGGGATCCAGCGTACTAAGGTGATCTAAGGCCGTAAAGTACATAACCTCGGATCCAGGGCGCCAAGGTGATCTAAGGCCGTAAAGTACATAGCCTCGGATCCAGGGTATCAAGGTGATCCAAGGCCGTAAAGTACATAGCCTGCAATCCAGCGTACCACGGCGATCTAAGGCCGTAAAGTACATAGCCTGGAATCCAGCGTACATAGCCTGGGATCCAGGGTACCACGGTGATCTAAGGCCGTAAAGTACATAGCCTCGGATCCAGGGTATTAAGGTGATCTAAGGCCGTAAAGTACATAGCCTGGAATCCAGCGTACCACGGTGATCTAAGGCCGTAAAGTACATAGCCTGAAATCCAGCGTACATAGCCTGGGATCCAGGGTACCAAGGTGATCTAAGGCCGTAAAGTACATAGCCTGGAATCCAGCGTACATTGCCTGGGATCCAGGGTACCACGGTTATCTAAGGCCGCAAACTACATAGCCTGGGATCCAGTGTACCACGGTGATCTAAGGCCGTAAAGTACATAGCCTGGTATCCAGGGTACCAAGGTGATCCAAGGCCGTAAAGTACATAGCCTTGGATCCCGGGTGCCAAGGTGATCTAAGGCCGTAAAGTACGTAGCCTCGGATCCAAGGTACCAAGGTGATCTAAGGCCGTAAAGTACATAGCCTCGGATCCAAGGTATCAAGGTGATCAAAGGCCGTAAAGTACATAGCCTGGAATCCAGCGTACATAGCCTGGAATCCAGGGTACCACGGTGATCTAAGGCCGTAAAGTACGTAGCCTGGGATCCAGCGTACCACGGTGATCTGAGGCAGTAAAGTACATAGCCTGGGATCCAGGGTACCAAGATGATCCAAGGCCGTAAAGTATGGGATCTAGGGTACCTAGATGATCTAAGGCCGTAAAGTACATAGCCTGGGATCCAGGGTACCAAGGTGATCCAAGGCCGTAAAGTACATAGCCTTGGATCCAGGGTACCAAGGGGATCTAAGGCCGTAAAGTACATAGCCTGGGATCCAGGGTGCCAAGGTCATCCAAGGCCGTAAAGTACATCGCCTTGGATTCAGGGTACCACGGTGATATAAAGTCTTAAAGTACATAGCCTGGGATCCAGGGTACCAAGGTGATCCAAGGCCGTAAATACATAGCCTGGGATCCAAGGTACCAAGGCGATCCAAGGCCGTACAGTACATAGCCTGGGAACCAGCGTACCACGGTGATCTAAGGCCGTAAATTACATAGCCTCGGATCCAGCGTACTAAGGTGATCTAAAGCCGTAAAGTACATATTCGGGATCCAGCTTACCACGGTGATCTATGGCCGTAAAGTACATAGCCTCGGATCCAGCGTACCACGGTGATCTAAGGCCGTAAAGTACATAGCCTCGGATCCAGCGTACCATGGTAATCTAAGGCCGTAAAGTAGATAACCTGGGATCCAGCGTACCACGGTGATCTAAGGCCGTAAAGTACATAGCCTTGGATCCAGGGTACCACGGTGATCTAAGGCCGTCAAGTACATAGCCTGGAATCCAGCGTACCACGGTGATCTAAGGCCGTATAGCACATAGCCTGGGATCCAGCGTACCACGGTGATCTAAGGCCGTAAAGTACATACCCTGGAATCCAGCGTACCACGGTGATCTAAGGCCGTATAGTACATAGCCTGGAATCCAGCGTACATAGCCTGGAATCCAGCGTACCACGGTGATCTAAGGCCGTAAAGTACATAGCTTGGGATCCAGCGTACTAAGATGAACTAAAGCCGTAAATTACATATTCGGGATCCAGGGTACCACGGTGATCCAAGGCCGAAAAGTACATAGCCCGGGATTCAGCGTAACACGGTAATCTAAGGCCGTAAAGTACATAGCCTGGGATCCAGCGTACCACGGTGATCCAAGGCCGTAAAGTACATAGCCTCGGATCCGGGGTACCAAGGTGATCTAAGGCCGTAAAGTACATAGCCTGGGATCCAGCATACCACGGTGATCTAAGGCCGTAAAGTACATAGCCTGGGATCCAGCGTACCACGGTGATCTAAGGCCGTAGACGACATAGCCTGGGATCCAGTGTACAACGGTGATATAAAGCCGTAAAGTACATAGACTGGGATCCAGGTTACTAAGGTGATCTAAGGCCGTAAAGTACGTAGCCTCGGATCCAGGGTACCAAGGTGATCTAAGGCCGTAAAGTACATAGCCTCGGATCCAGGGTATCAAGGTGATCTAAGGCCGTAAAATACATAGCCTGGAATCCAGCGTACCACGGTGATCTAAGGCCGTGAAGTACATAGCCTGGGATCCAGCGTACCAAGGTGAGCTAAGGCCGTAAAGTACATAGCCTCGGATCCAGGGTACCAAGGTGATCCAAGGCCGTACAGTACATAGCCTGGGATCCAGGGTACCAAGGTGATCTGAGGCCGTAAAGTACATAGCCTCGGATCCAGCGTACTAAGGTGATCTAAAGCCGTAAAGTACATATTCGGGATCCAGCTTACCACGGTGATCTAAGGCCGTAAAGTACATAGCCTTGGATCCAGCGTACCACGGTGATCTAAGGCCGTAAAGTACATAGCCTCGGATCCAGCGTACCACGGTGATCTAAGGCCTTAAAGTACATAGCCTCGGATCCAGGGTACCACGGTGATCTAAGGCCGTAAAGTACATAGCCTCGGATCCAGCGTACCACAGTGATCTGAGGTCGTAAAGTACATAGCCTGGGATCCAGCGTACCACGGTGATCTAAGGCCGTAAAGTACATAGCCTGGAATCCAGCGTACCAAGGTGATCTAAGGCCGTAAAGTACATAGCCTGGAATCCAGCGTACATAGCCTGGAATCCAGCGTACCACGGTGATCTAAGGCCGTAAAGTACATAGCCTGGGATCCAGCGTACTAAGATGAACTAAAGCCGTAAATTACATATTCGGGATCCAGGGTACCACGGTGATCCAAGGCCGTAAAGTACATAGCCTGGGATCCAGCGTACTAAGGTGAACTAAAACCGTAAAGTACATATTCGGGATCCAGCGTACCACGGTGATCTAAAGCCGTAAAGTACATATTCGGGATCCAGCGTACCACGGTGATCCAAGGCCGTAAAGTACATAGCCTGGGATCCAGCATACCACGGTGATCTAAGGCCGTAAAGTACATAGCCTGGGATCCAGCGTACCACGGTGATCTAAGGCCGTAGAGTACATAGCCTGGGATCCAGTGTACAACGGTGATCTAAGGCCGTAAAGTACATAGCCTGGGATCCAGGGTACCAAGGTGATCTAAGGCCGTAAAGTACATAGCCTCGTATCCAGGGTATCAAGGTGATCTAAGGCCGTAAAATACTTAGCCTGGAATCCAGCGTACCACGGTGATCTAAGGCCGTAAAGTACATAGCCTCGGATCCAGGGTACCAAGGTGATCTAAGGCCGTAAAATACATAGCCTCGGATCCGGGGTACCAAGGGGATCTAAGGCCGTAAAGTGCATAGCCTGGAATCCAGCGTACATAGCCTGGGATCCAGGGTACCACGGTGATCTAAGGCCGTAAAGTACATAGCCTCGGATCTAGGATACCAAGGTGATCTAAGGCCCGTAAAGTACATAGCCTTGAATCCAGGGTACCCAGGCGATCTAAGGCCGTATGGTACATAGTCTGGGATCCAGTGTACCACGGTGATCTAATGCCGTAAAGTACAAAGCCTGGGATCCAGGGTACCAAGGTGATCCAAGGCCGTAAACTACATAGCCTTGGATTCAGGGTATCCAGGTGATCTAAGGCAGTAAAGTACATAGTCTGGGATCCAGTGTACCACGGTGATCTAAGGCCGTAAAGTACATAGCCTCGGATCCAGGGTACCAAGGTGATCCAAGGCCGTAAAGTACATAGCCTTGGATTCAGGGTACCACGGTGATCTAAGGTCGTAAAGTACATAGGCTGGGATCCAGGGTTCCAAGGTGATCCAAGGCCGTAAATACATAGCCTGGGATCCAGGGTACCAAGGTGATCTGAGGCCGTAAAGTACATAGCCTCGGATCCAGCGTACTAAGGTGATCTAAAGCCGTAAAGTACATATTCGGGATCCAGTGTACCACGGTGATCTAAGGCCGTAAAGTACATAGCCTCGGATCCAGCGTACCACGGTGATCTAAGGCCGTAAAGTACATAACCTGGGATCCAGCGTACCACGGTGATCTAAGGCCGTAAAGTACATAGCCTGGGATCCAGGGTACCAAGGCGATCTAAGGCCGTAAAGTACATAGCCTCGGATCCAGGGTACTAAGGTGATCTAAAGCCGTAAAGTACATATTCGGGATCCAGTGTACCACGGTGATCTAAGGCCGTAAAGTACATAGCCTCGGATCCAGCGTACCACGGTGATTTAAGGCCGTAAAGTACATAGCCTTGGATTCAGGGTACCACGGTGATCTAAGGTCGTAAAGTACATAGGCTGGGATCCAGGGTTCCAAGGTGATCCAAGGCCGTAAATACATAGCCTGGGATCCAGGGTACCAAGGTGATCTGAGGCCGTAAAGTACATAGCCTCGGATCCAGCGTACTAAGGTGATCTAAAGCCGTAAAGTACATATTCGGGATCCATTGTACCACGGTGATCTAAGGCCGTAAAGTACATAGCCTCGGATCCAGCGTACCACGGTGATCTAAGGCCGTAAAGTACATAACCTGGGATCCAGCGTACCACGGTGATCTAAGGCCGTAAAGTACATAGCCTGGGATCCAGGGTACCAAGGCGATCTAAGGCCGTAAAGTACATAGCCTCGGATCCAGGGTACCACGGTGATCTAAGACCGTAAAGTACATAGCCTCGGATCCAGCGTACCACGGTGATCTAAGGTCGTAAAGTACATAGCCTGGGATCCACCGTACTACGGTGATCTAAGGCCGTACAGTAATAGCCTGGGAGCCAGCGTACCACGGTGATCTAAGGCCGTAAAGTACATAGCCTGGGATCCAGCGTACTAACGTCAACTAAAGCCGTAAAGTACATATTCGGGATTCAGCGTACCACCGTGATCTAAAGCCGTAAAGTACATATTCGGGATCCAGCGTACCACGGTGATCCAAGGCCGTAAAGTACATAGCCTGGAATTCAGCGTAACACGGTGATCTAAGGCCTTAAAGTACATAGCCTTGGATCCAGCGTACCACAGTGATCTAAGGCCGTAAAGTATATAGCACCGGATCCAGGGTACCAAGGTGATCTAAGGCCGTAAAGTACATCGCCTGTAATCCAGCATACCACGGTGATCTAAGGCCGTAAAGTACATAGCCTGGGATCCAGCGTACTAACGTCAACTAAAGCCGTAAAGTACATATTCGGGATCCAGCGTACCACCGTGATCTAAAGCCGTAAAGTACATATTCGGGATCCAGCGTACCACGGTGATCCAAGGCCGTAAAGTACATAGCCTGGGATTCAGCGTACCACGGTAATCTAAGGCCGTAAAGTACATAGCCTGGGATCCAGCGTACCACGGTGATCTAAGGCCGTAAAGTACATAACCTGGGAACCAGGGTACCACGGTGATCTAAGGCCGTAAAGTACATAGCCTGGGATCCAGGGTACCAAGGCGATCTAAGGCCGTAAAGTACATAGCCTCGGATCCAGGGTACCACGGTGATCTAAGACCGTAAAGTACATAGCCTCGGATCCAGCGTACCACGGTGATCTAAGGTCGTAAAGTACATAGCCTGGGATCCACCGTACTACGGTGATCTAAGGCCGTACAGTAATAGCCTGGGAGCCAGCGTACCACGGTGATCTAAGGCCGTAAAGTACATAGCCTGGGATCCAGCGTACTAACGTCAACTAAAGCCGTAAAGTACATATTCGGGATTCAGCGTACCACCGTGATCTAAAGCCGTAAAGTACATATTCGGGATCCAGCGTACCACGGTGATCCAAGGCCGTAAAGTACATAGCCTGGAATTCAGCGTAACACGGTGATCTAAGGCCTTAAAGTACATAGCCTTGGATCCAGCGTACCACAGTGATCTAAGGCCGTAAAGTATATAGCACCGGATCCAGGGTACCAAGGTGATCTAAGGCCGTAAAGTACATCGCCTGTAATCCAGCATACCACGGTGATCTAAGGCCGTAAAGTACATAGCCTGGGATCCAGCGTACTAACGTCAACTAAAGCCGTCAAGTACATATTCGGGATCCAGCGTACCACCGTGATCTAAAGCCGTAAAGTACATATTCGGGATCCAGCGTACCACGGTGATCCAAGGCCGTAAAGTACATAGCATGGGATTCAGCGTACCACGGTAATCTAAGGCCGTAAAGTACATAGCCTGGGATCCAGCGTACCACGGTGATCTAAGGCCGTAAAGTACATAACCTGGGAACCAGGGTACCAAGGTGATCTAAGGCCGTAAAGTACATAGCCTGGGATCCAGGGTACCAAGGTGATCTAAGGCCGTAAAGTACATAGCCTGGGATCCTGCGTACCACGGTGATCTAAGGCCGTAAAGTACTTAGCATGGGATCCAGTGTACCACGATGATCTAAGGCCGTAAAGTACATAGCCTCGGATCCAGCGTAGCACGGTGATCTAAGGCCGTAAAGTACATAGCCTGGGATCCAGTGTACCACGGTGATCTAAGGTCGTAAAGTACATAGCCTGGGATCCAGGGTACCAAGGTGATCTAAGGCCGTAAAGTACATAGCCTGGGATCCGGTGTAGCGCGGTGATCTAAGGCCGTAAAGTACATTAACTGGGATCCAGTGTACCACGGTGATCTAAGGCAGGAAAGTACATAGCCTGGGATCCAGCGATCACCTTCCTGCCTTAGCAATGTCGAATCAAGCGTGTTTGCTTTTTGACTTCCACATGACAGCACAAAGGATCAGCTTACAGACAACAGGGAGCGCCGTCTCCCCAGGGGATGGAGCAAGTGGTGGGTGGCGCCCCCTCCCCAAGGGAAGGAGCAAGTGGTGGGTGGCGCCCCCTCCCCAAGGGAAGGAGCAAGTGGTGGGTGGCGCCCCCTACCGAGAAGCGATGCGGCGCGGAACCCAAGAATTGCTAGTCGATAGATCCTCGCAAGCCGTCTCTCTGGCCTTTGTCTGGGAGTCGCCGCAGTGGTTCGTACTGGGCCGAGACTGGCGGCCGGAAGATACCCCCCCCCCCTCCACCCCCCACCCCCCCCGCACCCAACTCCGTGCCGCCACGCGATCATCCTCACACACATGGTAGAACCAGACTCCCCGACACACGCACAGACACACGGACTGCAAGATCCCTGCTGGCTGGTCCTCAAAGCCGCGCAATCTGTTAGCGCCATCTACTTGAAGATTGTCTGGGAATCACTGGCAGACGTCAATTATTATTAAGATGGCGCCCCCGTGCGCGATCTACTGCTTCACGGTGTTCTGTGGATTATCGATGACGCGTGTCATGGCTGCAGGTAAATTGTGCTAATAAAGCAATATCCTCGACGTATGAAATGTCTTTCTAACATTAGGTATGTTACCGTGTCATTTGTGTTAAACCGCGTTAATTTATATGGCGTTGTAGTCACGTAGATACGTAAACCCTGCCTATAGATTATACACCTTTGTATACATTCAACTAGGCAACTAAAAGCAAGCAGTATAAGGCGTTTGATAATACCATGAGATGCGACGTGATGACTTCGATGGAAGCCTATCCGGCACGGTTGTAGGACGCTTTATCATTAGCCTGAGCCCATGATGTCAATCTGTCATTTAGGATCTTAGTGAAAACTTTACTCAAAACACACAGCAAGGTAATACCCCTGTAGTTATTGATATCCGCTTGAGAGCCAGATTTATGTGGTGGGCTGATCAAAGCGCGTGACCAGAGAGAGAGAAATGCACCTGTTGATAAAATAGTAATTCCACAGACGACATAGAGGGTTTAAAGGTAGATCAACAGGGGCGGATCTAGGAATTTGCCAAGGGGGGGTTGCTTTCTAAAAACTTGCGACCGCGGGGGGGGGGCCGTGCTCGGAGAAGCCGACTTTAACAGTGTATGTTGTTTTCCAATGGGGGGGGGGGTTGCTCTCTGATGACTTGGGACTTTAACATGTATGTTAACATGTATGTTGTATGTTCTGGTTCCCAAGGGGGGGTTGCAACCCCCCTAACCCCCCCCCCCCCCTAGATCCGCCCCTGATCAAGTCCACTCTTCATCATTTCATCAATTAAACGTCAGGCGACCATATAAGCTTGCGTGCGCAAAGACATAGGCCTACTGACCTCTCCAAGCAAAAGCTATGCGCACTCTCCCGCGAGATAACCAAGTGCCTGATTGCCATGCTAAGCTATACGGCATTATTACGAGTTGGTGGGCATGTTAACTAGTACAATAGCGTTACATCTGAAGGCCTCTAAAATGCCGTATTCTGACCCAAACCGCCCTGCTGCCCATGCAATCGACAATCGTTGCCATGGCGACGCTGCATAGAACAATGAAACATGACGTCACGCACAAAAGAATTGTAGTTATAGCTTTAAATAGCCCGCTTCCATGACTAGTTGCCTAGTTGCACATGCTATGTTTCTTGGCAACATATATATGGTATAAAAAGGCGACTGGCCAACTATATGTGGAAAGGCTTGCGATTTGCGGACAGTCAGTCCCAAAATGCTTTACTTTTGTCATTGCATGCGGAAATTAAACCAAAAAAGCAGAGACAAGTCAACGCCTTAAATTTAAATTCAACTCGTAATAATAGTAATAGCGCGAGTTTTGCTTGGCGTTAGGCATTTTATTGGCCCTTCATCAAGCTGTAGCAGCCCTTCATTTTCATTATCCGCCCTCGGCCTTGCGGCCTCGGGCCGATAATGAAAATTGGCGGGCTGCTATAGCTTGATGTCGGGCCAATAAAATTGCCTAACGCCCCGCAAACTCGCGCTATTGTCATATTCATGCCCTTCTCAACGGCCCGCAACCGAGGCGACAGTGACATGCGTCGGGCTGCGGGGAGGTATCCGTACATCCTATAGCTCACCACGTCCTGTGACGTAAGGAAGGGGGGCCTCTCTGGTGCAGTGCTGCATCCGTTCATCCTCCATCGTCCCGGAAGCCGCCTTATCCCGGTGTAGCCCTGCACCAAAGCGGCATAAAACAACCAATTCATTGTGACTTGATTGACTGATTTGAGCTGTGCCCAGACATGACCACGAGGTGTGTTACTTGATGGCATGCGTGCTCTGTTATGCTAGGGGCTGTAAATGACAACCAGGAAATTTACTATATGTACCATGACATATTTGTCATGAACGATGTTCGGTATTGGTAAAAGGTGGCTTGAGGTAATGCGAAAAGTGTGCAAATCGAGCGAATATTCTGTACAACAA
Organism: Arenicola marina; assembly: GCA_964019135.1. NCBI lineage: Eukaryota > Metazoa > Annelida > Polychaeta > Arenicolidae > Arenicola > Arenicola marina. The sequence goes on from OZ025257.1 coordinate 30,376,437, forward strand.
ATGGCGCCAGGCACCTTCCACAGTGCTTTAGTAACCTGAACGCACGCTTTAACAAGCAACAAAGTGGCGATAGTTACAGAGCAGTGGCGAATCCAGGCGGGGGGGGGGAGGCTGGCGACGGGGGCTGGCGCCCCGCCCCCCTTTCAGGAACGAGCCAAGCACTGTTAATGTCGGATTTTGGGGGAAAAATTTAGTTTTTTATGGAGAATATTCTCACACGGGGCCTTTCATAAATTCCTGGATCCGCCACTGCAGAGTTGCACTTAGTCTTCAATCGCTCTGGCGAATATTAAAATGGTTGTTCATGTTTGTTTTAAACCATTTACAAGATAATCAAAGTCCCTACATGCAAGTCATAGCATAAATCATAAACATACAACATTAATATATCGATAGTGTTTTTTAGATTTCGTCCTGTTTGATATTATAATAGTATTGCCAGAACGAACCAGCACCTTGCCAAGATACTTTTGCTACAGCATTTGCCCAGGCATCGAAATCTCTTGACAATTAAAATAATATGGTTTAGCAATAGCTTATTCTCCGTGAATTCTACATTTTTTCCAATTAACGCCTTTTTTCTGGTTAGCTCAGCTTTAATATTAAGTCGAGTCAATCACCACTGATCTCAGTCCATATATCTGACTACATGGCACTCCGAGAAGTAATACAAAATTGTCTCGGGTTCACCGACGTAAATCAAAGATAAATCCTAGTCTAATATATTGCAAGTTTGTGCCATAGTTCTGTTGCCAGCGTTCAAGTGAATATAAGATATTAAACACTGTTTAATTCACTATCTAATGTACATAAATCCGGTAGTTTGTTTTTTTTCCACTCAATATCAGCCATGTCAAAATTATGTTCCACTTCTGTTCGTTGAATGAAAAATGTTGGAATAAAAACTTTCGTATACGATGTTGGAACGCGAAAGAACATAGGTTGGGCACCCTTATATTTGAATTTAACTTATGGCTTTTAAACATTGATTCTGTGGGTGGTGGCAAAAACATATTTTTGGTTTTATCACCCAAGTGTTTGAAGGAACCGACTCCCAACATAACGTGTTTTCCGCGCAGACCACGCTGCAGAGTGGTTGGCATTCCCCATCGCCTTCGACTAGTCGCTTTATCCAACGTACTCTCAATCCATTAATATCAACACGTTCCCTGGCTTTGATTAATCAACTTCAACATCTTGGGTTAGTCTATTAAGATAAGGCTCAGGGTTATAATTGTAATATATTATAATCTTAATAAGATTAAGTTATAATATGTCATCATTAACTGAGAAAGGGACATCTGACCATAGAATATCATATTCGAGCTTAATATTTTATCTGATATGCAAGTTTAATAACATATTCTATATGTTCTGAAAGTGAAGTGTTTAGTTTCCCAAAACTATTCCCATTTTAAATTATGATTCATTTAGCTTAAATAGTACACACGAATTGTCTGTCTGATAACCGGGAATTATATCCCATGTGCCATAAAGCGGAAATATCATGTGTTACAAGGAAATAATCTAATCTGGACCTCTGGAAAGTCTTCTCGGGGTTAATCCACGCAAACTGTCTGATAGTTTAAACACGCCCATACAGACGGCTTTGTGCCTAGCATTGGAATTGTTAAGTCACCTTTATAGTTAATAGCGTCAAGTTTACGATATTGAACAAGACCTTAATATCCGCAGATTCTGATTAAAGACTTGTCGAAATGATTAACTATGGCTTAAATCTATCATCAAAATCGGTACAGACATTCATTGGGTCATTTAACGTAACGTTTAACGGCCCAACGTAACGTGTAGCCCTCAGCTTACTTATCACAAGAGCTAAAATAATAAACTTCGGGATCAATAATATACCTGGCTTAGGGTAGGGAGGGGTGGTCTGGGTCAGGGTAGGGAGGAGGGGTCTGGCTTAGGGTAGGGAGGAGTGGTCTGGCTTAGGGTAGGGAGGGGTGGTCTGGGTCAGGGTAGGGAAGAGGGGTCTGGCTTAGGGTAGGGAGGAGTGGTCTGGCTTAGGGTAGGGAGTAGTGGTCTGGCTTAGGGCAGGGAGGAGTGGTCTGGCTTATGGTGGGGAGCAGTGGTCTGGCTTAGGGTGGGGAGAAGTGGTCTGGCTTAGGGTAGGGAGGAGTGGTCTGGCTTAGGGTAGGGAGGAGTGGTCTGGCTTAGGGTGGGGAGGAGTGGTCTGGCTTAGGGTAGAGAGGAGTGGTCTGGCTCAGGGTAGGGAGGAGTGGTCTGGCTTAAGGTAGGGAGGAGTGGTCTGGCTCAGGGTAGGGAGGAGTCGTCTGGCTCAGGGTAGGGAGGAGTGGTCTGGTTCAGGGTAGGGAGGAGTGGTCTGGCTTAGGGTAGGGAGGATTGGTCTGGCTCAAGGTAGAGAAGAGTGGTCTGGCTTAGGGTGGGAAGGAGTGGTCTGGCTCAGGGTAGGGAGGAGTGGTCAGGCTCAGGGTAGGGAGCAGTGGTCTGGCTCAGGGTAGGGAGGAGTGGTCTGGCTTGGGGTAGGGGGAGTGGTCTGGCTCAAGGTAGGGAGGAGTGGTCTGGCTCAGGGTAGGGAGGAGTGTTCTGGCTTAGGGTGGGAAGGAGTGGTCTGGCTCAGGGTAGGGAGGAGTGGTCTGGCTCAGGGTAGGGAGGAGTGGTCTGGCTTAGGGTAGGGAGGAGTGGTCTGGCTTAGGGTGGGGAGGAGTGGTCTGGCTTAGGGTAGGGGGAGTGGTCTGGCTCAGGGTAGGGAGGAGTGGTCAGGCTTAGGGTGGGAAGGAGTGGTCTGGCTTAGGGTAGGAAGGAGTGGTTTGGCTCAGGGTAGGGAGGAGTGGTCTGGCTTAGGGTGGGAAGGAGTGGTCTGGCTCAGGGTAGGGAGGAGTGGTCTGGCTTAGGGTGGGAAGGAGTGGTCTGGCTCAGGATAGGGAGGAGTGGTCTGGCTCAGGGTGGGAAGGAGTGGTATGGCTCAGGGTAGGGAGGAGTGGTCTGGCTGAGAATAGGGAGGAGTGGTCTGGCTCAGGGTAGGGAGGAGTGGTCTGGCTCAGGGTAGGGAGGAGTGGTCAGGCTTAGGGTGGGAAGGAGTGGTCTGGCTTAGGGTCGGAAGGAGTGGTCTGGCTCAGGGTAGGGAGGAGTGGTCTGGCTTAGGGTAGGGAGGAGTGGTCAGGCTTAGGGTGGGAAGGAGTGGTCTGGCTTAGGGTAGGGAGGAGTGGTCTGGCTCAGGGTAGGGAGGAGTGGTCTGGCTCAGGGTGGGGAGGAGTGGTCTGGCTCAGAGTAGGAAGGAGCGGTCTGGCTGAGGGTAAGGAGGAGTAGTCTGGCTCAGGGTAGGGAGGAGTGGTCAGGCTTGGGGTAGGGAGGAGTGGTCTGACTCAGGGTGGGGAGGAGTGGTCTGGCTTAGGGTAGGGAGGAGTGGTCTGGCTTAGGGTAGGTAGCAGTGGTCTGGCTCAGGGTAGGGAGGAGTGGTCTGGCTTAGGGTGAGAAGGAGTGGTCTGGCTCAGGGTAGGGAGGAGTGGTCTGGCTTAGGGTGGGAAGGAGTGGGGTGGCTCAGGGTAGGAAGGAGTGGTCTGGCTCAGAGTAGGGGGGAGTGGTCTGGCTCAGGGTAGGGAGGAGTGGTCTGGCTCAGGGTAGGGAGGAGTGGTCTGGCTTGGGGTAGGGGGAGTGGTCTGGCTCAAGGTAGGGAGGAGTGGTATGGCATAGGGTAGGGAGGAGTGGTCTGGCTCAGAGTAGGGGGGAGTGGTCTGGCTCAGGGTAGGGAGGAGTGGTCTGGCTCAGGGTAGGGAGGAGTGGTCTGGCTTGGGGTAGGGGGAGTGGTCTGGCTCAAGGTAGGGAGGAGTGGTATGGCATAGGGTAGGGAGGAGTGGTCTTGCTCAGGGTAGAGAGGAGTGGTCTGGCTTAGGGTGGGGCGGAGTGGTCTGGCTCAAGGTAGGGAGGAGTGGTCTGGCTCAGGGTGGGGAGGAGTGGTCTGGCTTATGGTAGGGAGGAGTGGTTTGGCTTAGGGTAGGGAGGAGTGGTCTGGCTTAGGGTGGGAAGGAGTGGTCTGGCTCAGGGTAGGGAGGAGTGGTCTGGCTCAGGGTAGGGAGGAGTGGTCTGGCATAGGGTAGGGAGGAGTGGTCTGGCTTAGGGTAGGGAGGAGTGTTCTGGCTTAGGGTAGGGAGGAGTGGTCTGGCTCAGGGTAGGGAGGAGTCGTCTGGCTTAGGGTAATGAGTAGTGGTCTGGCTTAGGGTAGGGAAGAGTGGTCTGGCTCAGGGTAGACAGGAGTGGTCTGGCTTAGGGTGGGAAGGAGTGGTCTGGCTCAGGGTAGGGAGGAGTGGTCTGGCTCAGGGTAGGGAGGAGTGGTCTGGCTTGGGGTAGGGGGAGTGGTCTGGCTCAAGGTAGGGAGGAGTGGTCTTCCTCAGGGTAGGGAGGAGTGTTCTGGCTTAGGGGGGGAAGGAGTGGTCTGGCTCAGAGTAGGGAGGAGTGGTCTGGCTCAGGGTAGGGAGGAGTGGTCTGGCTTAGGGTGGGAAGGAGTGGTCTGGCTTAGGGTGGGGAGGAGTGGTCCGGCCTAGGGTAGGGGGAGTGGTCTGGATTAGGGTAGGGAGGAGTGGTCTGGCTTAGGGTGGGAAGGAGTGGTCTGGCTTAGGGTAGGGAGGAGTGGTCTGGCTCAGGGTAGGGAGGAGTGGTCTGGCTTAGGGTGGGAAGGAGGGGTCTAGCTCAGAGTAGGGAGGAGTGGTCTGGCTTAGGGTAGGGAGGAGTGGTCAGGCTTAGGGTGGGAAGGAGTGGTCTGGCTTAGCGTAGGGAGGAGTGGTCTGGCTCAGGGTAGGGAGGAGTGGTCTGGCTTAGGGTAGGAAGGAGTGGTCTGGCTTAGGGTACGGAGGAGTGGTCTGGCTTAGGGTGGGAAGGAGTGGTCTGGCTTAGGGTAGGGAGGAGTGGTCTGGCTTAGGGTAGGGAGGAGTGCTCTGGCTCAGGGTTGGGAGCAGTGGTTTGGCTGAGGGTAGGGAGGAGTGGTCTGGCTTAGGGTGGGAAGGAGTGGTCTGGCTTAAGGTAGGGAGGAGTGGTCTGGCTTAGGGTGGGAAGGAGTGGTCTGGGTCAGGGTAGGGAGGAGTGGTCTGGCTCAGGGTAGGGAGGAGTGGTCTGGCTCAGGGTAGGGAGGAGTGGTCTGGCTTAGGGTGGGAAGGAGTGGTCTGGCTTAAGGTAGGGAGGAGTGGTCTTGCTTGGGGTAGGGAGGAGTGGTCTGGCTCAGGGTAGGGAGGAGTGGTCTGGCTTAGGGTAGGGAGGAGTGGTCTGGCTTTGGGTGGGGAGGAGTGGTCTGGCTTAGGGTAGGGAGGAGTGGTCTGGCTCAGGGTAGGGCGGAGTGGTCTGGCTTAGGGTGGGGAGGAGTGGTCTGGCTCAGGGTATGGAGGAGTGGTCTGGCTCAGGGTAGGGAGGGGTGGTCTGGTTTAGGGTGGGAAGGAGTGGTCTTGGCTCAGGGTAGGGAGGAGTGGTCTGGCTTAGGGTAGGGAGGAGTGGTCTGGCTTAGGGTGGGAAGGAGTGATCTGGGTCAGGGTAGGGAGGAGTGGTCTGGCTCAGGGTAGGGAGGAGTGGTCTGGCTCAGGGTAGGGAGGAGTGGTCTGGCTTAGGGTGGGAAGGAGTGGTCTGGCTTAAGGTAGGGAGGAGTGGTCTTGCTTGGGGTAGGGAGGAGTGGTCTGGCTCAGGGTAGGGAGGAGTGATCTGGCTTAGGGTAGGGAGGAGTGGTCTGGCTTTGGGTGGGGAGGAGTGGTCTGGCTTAGGGTAGGGAGGAGTGGTCTGGCTCAGGGTGGGGAGGAGTGGTCTGGTTTAGGGTAGGGAGGAGTGGTCTGGCTCAGGGTAATGAGGAGTGGTCTGGCTTAGGGTAGGGAGGAGTGGTCTGGCTCAGGGTAGAGAGGAGTGGTCTGGCTTAGGGTCGGAAGGAGTGGTCTGGCTCAGGGTAGGGAGGAGTGGTCTGGCTCAGGGTAGGGAGGAGTGGTCTGGCTTAGGGTAGGGAGGAGTGGTCTGGCTCAGGGTAGGGAGGAGTGGTCTGGCTTAGGGTGGGAAGGAGTGGTCTGGCTCAAGGTAGGGAGGAGTGGTCTGGCTTAGGGTAGGGAGGAGTGGTCTGGCTCAAGGTAGGGAGGAGTTGACTGGCTCAGGGTAGGGAGGAGTGGTCTGGCTCAGGGTAGGGCGGAGTGGTCTGGCTTAGGGTGGGAAGGAGTGGTCTGGCTCAGGGTATGGAGGAGTGGTCTGGCTCAGGGTAGGGAGGGGTGGTCTGGTTTAGGGTGGGAAGGAGTGGTCTTGGCTCAGGGTAGGGAGGAGTGGTCTGGCTTAGGGTAGGGAGGAGTGGTCTGGCTTAGGGTAGGGAGGAGTAGTCTGGCTTAGGGTGGGAAGGAGTGGTCTGGCTCAGGGTAGGGAGGAGTGGTCTGGCTCAGGGTAGGGAGGAGTGGTCTGGCTTGGGGTAGGGAGGAGTGTTCTGGCTTAGGTTGGGAAGGAGTGGTCTGGCTCAGGGTAGGGAGGCGTGGTCTGGCTCAGGGTAGGGAGGGGTGGTCTGGCTTAGGGAGGGAAGGAGTGGTCTGGCTTATGGTGGGGAGGAGTGGTCTGGCTTAGGGTAGGGGGAGTGGTCTGGCTCAGGGTAGGGAGGAGTGGTCTGGCTCAGGGTAGGGAGGAGTGGTCTGGCTCAGGGTAGGGAGGAGTGGCCTGGCTTAGGGTGGGAAGGAGTGGTCTGGCTCAGGGTAGGGAGGAGTGGTCCGGCTTAGGGTAGGGAGGAGTGGTCTGGCTCAGGGTAGGGAAGAGTGGTCTGGCTTAGGGTCGGGAGGAGTGGTCTGGCTTAGGGTAGGGAGAAGTGGCCTGGCTTAGGGTGGGAAGGAGTGGTCTGGCTCAGGGTAGGGAGGAGTGGTCTGGCTTAGGGTAGGGAGAAGTGTTCTGGCTTAGGTTGGGAAGGAGTGGTCTGGCTCAGGGTAGGGAGGCGTGGTCTGGCTCAGGGTAGGGAGGAGTGTTCTGGCTTAGGTTGGGAAGGAGTGGTCTGGCTCAGGGTAGGGAGGCGTGGTCTGGCTCAGGGTAGGGAGGGGTGGTCTGGCTTAGGGTGGGAAGGAGTGGTCTGGCTTATGGTGGGGAGGAGTGGTCTGGCTTAGGGTAGGGGGAGTGGTCTGGGTCAGGTTAGGGAGGAGTGGTCTGGCTCAGGGTAGGGAGGAGTGGTCTGGCTCAGGGTAGGGAAGAGTGGTCTGGCTTAGGGTCGGGAGGAGTGGTCTGGCTTAGGGTAGGGAGGAGTAGTCTGGCTTAGGGTGGGAAGGAGTGGTCTGGCTCAGGGTAGGGAGGAGTGGTCTGGCTCAGGGTAGGGAGGAGTGGTCTGGCTTGGGGTAGGGGGAGTGGTCTGGCTCAAGGTAGGGAGGAGTGGTCTGGCTCAGGGTAGGGAGGAGTGTTCTGGCTTAGGTTGGGAAGGAGTGGTCTGGCTCAGGGTAGGGAGGCGTGGTCTGGCTCAGGGTAGGGAGAGGTGGTCTGGCTTAGGGTGGGAAGGAGTGGTCTGGCTTATGGTGGGGAGGAGTGGTCTGGCTTAGGGTAGGGAGGAGTGGTCTGGCTCAGGGTAGGGAGGAGTGGTCTGGCTTGGGGTAGGGGGAGTGGTCTGGCTCAAGGTAGGGAGGAGTGGTCTTCCTCAGGGTAGGGAGGAGTGTTCTGGCTTAGGGGGGGAAGGAGTGGTCTGGCTCAGAGTAGGGAGGAGTGGTCTGGCTCAGGGTAGGGAGGAGTGGTCTGGCTTAGGGTGGGAAGGAGTGGTCTGGCTTAGGGTGGGGAGGAGTGGTCCGGCCTAGGGTAGGGGGAGTGGTCTGGATTAGGGTAGGGAGGAGTGGTCTGGCTTAGGGTGGGAAGGAGTGGTCTGGCTTAGGGTAGGGAGGAGTGGTCTGGCTCAGGGTAGGGAGGAGTGGTCTGGCTTAGGGTGGGAAGGAGGGGTCTAGCTCAGAGTAGGGAGGAGTGGTCTGGCTTAGGGTAGGGAGGAGTGGTCAGGCTTAGGGTGGGAAGGAGTGGTCTGGCTTAGCGTAGGGAGGAGTGGTCTGGCTCAGGGTAGGGAGGAGTGGTCTGGCTTAGGGTAGGAAGGAGTGGTCTGGCTTAGGGTAGGGAGGAGTGGTCTGGCTTAGGGTGGAAAGGAGTGGTCTGGCTTAGGGTAGGGAGGAGTGGTCTGGCTTAGGGTAGGGAGGAGTGGTCTGGCTTAGGGTGGGAAGGAGTGGTCTGGCTTAAGGTAGGGAGGAGTGGTCTGGCTTAGGGTGGGAAGGAGTGGTCTGGGTCAGGGTAGGGAGGAGTGGTCTGGCTCAGGGTAGGGAGGAGTGGTCTGGCTCAGGGTAGGGAGGAGTGGTCTGGCTTAGGGTGGGAAGGAGTGGTCTGGCTTAAGTTAGGGAGGAGTGGTCTTGCTTGGGGTAGGGAGGAGTGGTCTGGCTCAGGGTAGGGAGGAGTGGTCTGGCTTAGGGTAGGGAGGAGTGGTCTGGCTTTGGGTGGGGAGGAGTGGTCTGGCTTAGGGTAGGGAGGAGTGGTCTGGCTCAGGGTAGGGAGGAGTGGTCTGGCTTAGGGTAGGGAGGAGTGATCTGGCTCAGGGTAGGGAGGAGTGGTCTGGCTTAGGGTAGGGAGGAGTCGTCTGGCTTAGGGTAATGAGGAGTGGTCTGGCTTAGGGTAGGGAGGAGTGGTCTGGCTCAGGGTAGAGAGGAGTGGTCTGGCTTAGGGTCGGAAGGAGTGGTCTGGCTCAGGGTAGGGAGGAGTGGTCTGGCTCAGGGTAGGGAGGAGTGGTCTGGCTTAGGGTAGGGAGGAGTGGTCTGGCTCAGGGTAGGGAGGAGTGGTCTGGCTTAGGGTGGGAAGGAGTGGTCTGGCTCAAGGTAGGGAGGAGTGGTCCGGCTTAGGATAGGGAGGAGTGGTCTGGCTCAAGGTAGGGAGGAGTTGACTGGCTCAGGGTAGGGAGGAGTGGTCTGGCTCAGGGTAGGGCGGAGTGGTCTGGCTTAGGGTGGGAAGGAGTGGTCTGGCTCAGGGTATGGAGGAGTGGTCTGGCTCAGGGTAGGGAGGAGTGGTCTGGCTCAGGGTAGGGAAGAGTGGTCTGGCTTAGGGTCGGGAGGAGTGGTCTGGCTTAGGGTAGGGAGGAGTAGTCTGGCTTAGGCTGGGAAGGAGTGGTCTGGCTCAGGGTAGGGAGGAGTGGTCTGGCTCAGGGTAGGGAGGAGTGGTCTGGCTTGGGGTAGGGGGAGTGGTCTGGCTCAAGGTAGGGAGGAGTGGTCTGGCTCAGGGTAGGGAGGAGTGTTCTGGCTTAGGTTGGGAAGGAGTGGTCTGGCTCAGGGTAGGGAGGCGTGGTCTGGCTCAGGGTAGGGAGAGGTGGTCTGGCTTAGGGTGGGAAGGAGTGGTCTGGCTTATGGTGGGGAGGAGTGGTCTGGCTTAGGGTAGGGAGGAGTGGTCTGGCTCAGGGTAGGGAGGAGTGGTCTGGCTTGGGGTAGGGGGAGTGGTCTGGCTCAAGGTAGGGAGGAGTGGTCTTCCTCAGGGTAGGGAGGAGTGTTCTGGCTTAGGGGGGGAAGGAGTGGTCTGGCTCAGAGTAGGGAGGAGTGGTCTGGCTCAGGGTAGGGAGGAGTGGTCTGGCTTAGGGTGGGAAGGAGTGGTCTGGCTTAGGGTGGGGAGGAGTGGTCCGGCCTAGGGTAGGGGGAGTGGTCTGGATTAGGGTAGGGAGGAGTGGTCTGGCTTAGGGTGGGAAGGAGTGGTCTGGCTTAGGGTAGGGAGGAGTGGTCTGGCTCAGGGTAGGGAGGAGTGGTCTGGCTTAGGGTGGGAAGGAGGGGTCTAGCTCAGAGTAGGGAGGAGTGGTCTGGCTTAGGGTAGGGAGGAGTGGTCAGGCTTAGGGTGGGAAGGAGTGGTCTGGCTTAGCGTAGGGAGGAGTGGTCTGGCTCAGGGTAGGGAGGAGTGGTCTGGCTTAGGGTAGGAAGGAGTGGTCTGGCTTAGGGTAGGGAGGAGTGGTCTGGCTTAGGGTGGGAAGGAGTGGTCTGGCTTAGGGTAGGGAGGAGTGGTCTGGCTTAGGGTAGGGAGGAGTGGTCTGGCTTAGGGTGGGAAGGAGTGGTCTGGCTTAAGGTAGGGAGGAGTGGTCTGGCTTAGGGTGGGAAGGAGTGGTCTGGGTCAGGGTAGGGAGGAGTGGTCTGGCTCAGGGTAGGGAGGAGTGGTCTGGCTCAGGGTAGGGAGGAGTGGTCTGGCTTAGGGTGGGAAGGAGTGGTCTGGCTTAAGGTAGGGAGGAGTGGTCTTGCTTGGGGTAGGGAGGAGTGGTCTGGCTCAGGGTAGGGAGGAGTGGTCTGGCTTAGGGTAGGGAGGAGTGGTCTGGCTTTGGGTGGGGAGGAGTGGTCTGGCTTAGGGTAGGGAGGAGTGGTCTGGCTCAGGGTAGGGAGGAGTGGTCTGGCTTAGGGTAGGGAGGAGTGATCTGGCTCAGGGTAGGGAGGAGTGGTCTGGCTTAGGGTAGGGAGGAGTCGTCTGGCTTAGGGTAATGAGGAGTGGTCTGGCTTAGGGTAGGGAGGAGTGGTCTGGCTCAGGGTAGAGAGGAGTGGTCTGGCTTAGGGTCGGAAGGAGTGGTCTGGCTCAGGGTAGGGAGGAGTGGTCTGGCTCAGGGTAGGGAGGAGTGGTCTGGCTTAGGGTAGGGAGGAGTGGTCTGGCTCAGGGTAGGGAGGAGTGGTCTGGCTTAGGGTGGGAAGGAGTGGTCTGGCTCAAGGTAGGGAGGAGTGGTCCGGCTTAGGGTAGGGAGGAGTGGTCTGGCTCAAGGTAGGGAGGAGTTGACTGGCTCAGGGTAGGGAGGAGTGGTCTGGCTCAGGGTAGGGCGGAGTGGTCTGGCTTAGGGTGGGAAGGAGTGGTCTGGCTCAGGGTATGGAGGAGTGGTCTGGCTCAGGGTAGGGAGGGGTGGTCTGGTTTAGGGTGGGAAGGAGTGGTCTTGGCTCAGGGTAGGGAGGAGTGGTCTGGCTTAGGGTAGGGAGGAGTGGTCTGGCTTAGGGTAGGGAGGAGTAGTCTGGCTTAGGGTGGGAAGGAGTGGTCTGGCTCAGGGTAGGGAGGAGTGGTCTGGCTCAGGGTAGGGAGGAGTGGTCTGGCTTGGGGTAGGGAGGAGTGTTCTGGCTTAGGTTGGGAAGGAGTGGTCTGGCTCAGGGTAGGGAGGCGTGGTCTGGCTCAGGGTAGGGAGGGGTGGTCTGGCTTAGGGTGGGAAGGAGTGGTCTGGCTTATGGTGGGGAGGAGTGGTCTGGCTTAGGGTAGGGGGAGTGGTCTGGCTCAGGGTAGGGAGGAGTGGTCTGGCTCAGGGTAGGGAGGAGTGGTCTGGCTCAGGGTAGGGAGGAGTGGCCTGGCTTAGGGTGGGAAGGAGTGGTCTGGCTCAGGGTAGGGAGGAGTGGTCCGGCTTAGGGTAGGGAGGAGTGGTCTGGCTCAGGTTAGGGAAGAGTGGTCTGGCTTAGGGTCGGGAGGAGTGGTCTGGCTTAGGGTAGGGAGAAGTGGCCTGGCTTAGGGTGGGAAGGAGTGGTCTGGCTCAGGGTAGGGAGGAGTGGTCTGGCTTAGGGTAGGGAGAACTGTTCTGGCTTAGGTTGGGAAGGAGTGGTCTGGCTCAGGGTAGGGAGGAGTGGTCTGGCTCAGGGTAGGGAGGAGTGTTCTGGCTTAGGTTGGGAAGGAGTGGTCTGGCTCAGGGTAGGGAGGCGTGGTCTGGCTCAGGGTAGGGAGGGGTGGTCTGGCTTAGGGTGGGAAGGAGTGGTCTGGCTTATGGTGGGGAGGAGTGGTCTGGCTTAGGGTAGGGGGAGTGGTCTGGCTCAGGGTAGGGAGGAGTGGTCTGGCTCAGGGTAGGGAGGAGTGGTCTGGCTCAGGGTAGGGAGGAGTGGCCTGGCTTAGGGTGGGAAGGAGTGGTCTGGCTCAGGGTAGGGAGGAGTGGTCCGGCTTAGGGTAGGGAGGAGTGGTCTGGCTCAGGTTAGGGAAGAGTGGTCTGGCTTAGGGTCGGGAGGAGTGGTCTGGCTTAGGGTAGGGAGAAGTGGCCTGGCTTAGGGTGGGAAGGAGTGGTCTGGCTCAGGGTAGGGAGGAGTGGTCTGGCTCAGGGTAGGGAGGCGTGGTCTGGCTCAGGGTAGGGAGGGGTGGTCTGGCTTAGGGTGGGAAGGAGTGGTCTGGCTTATGGTGGGGAGGAGTGGTCTGGCTTAGGGTAGGGGGAGTGGTCTGGCCCAGGGTAGGGAGGAGTGGTCTGGCTCAGGGTAGGGAGGAGTGGTCTGGCTCAGGGTAGGGAAGAGTGGTCTGGCTTAGGGTCGGGAGGAGTGGTCTGGCTTAGGGTAGGGAGGAGTAGTCTGGCTTAGGGTGGGAAGGAGTGGTCTGGCTCAGGGTAGGGAGGAGTGGTCTGGCTCAGGGTAGGGAGGAGTGGTCTGGCTTGGGGTAGGGGGAGTGGTCTGGCTCAAGGTAGGGAGGAGTGGTCTGGCTCAGGGTAGGGAGGAGTGTTCTGGCTTAGGTTGGGAAGGAGTGGTCTGGCTCAGGGTAGGGAGGCGTGGTCTGGCTCAGGGTAGGGAGAGGTGGTCTGGCTTAGGGTGGGAAGGAGTGGTCTGGCTTATGGTGGGGAGGAGTGGTCTGGCTTAGGGTAGGGGGAGTGGTCTGGCTCAGGGTAGGGAGGAGTGGTCTGGCTCAGGGTAGGGAGGAGTGGTCTGGCTCAGGGTAGGGAGGAGTGGTCTGGCTTGGGGTAGGGGGAGTGGTCTGGCTCAAGGTAGGGAGGAGTGGTCTGGCTCAGGGTAGGGAGGAGTGTTCTGGCTTAGGGTGGGAAGGAGTGGTCTGGCTCAGGGTAGGGAGGAGTGGTCTGGCTCAGGGTAGGGAGGAGTGGTCTGGCTTAGGGTGGGAAGGAGTGGTCTGGCTTATGGTGGGGAGGAGTGGTCTGGCTTAGGGTAGGGAGGAGTGGTCTGGCTTAGGATAGGGAGGAGTGGTCAGGCTCAGGGTAGGAAGGAGTGGTCAGGCTTAGGGTGGGAAGGAGTGGTCTGGCTTCGGGTAGGGAGGAGTGGTCTGGCTCAGGGTAGGGAGGAGTGGTCTGGCTGAGAATAGGAAGGAGTGGTCTGGCTCAGGGTAGGGAGGAGTGGTCTGGCTTAAGGTAGGGAGGAGTGGTCAGGCTTAGGGTGGGAAGGAGTGGTCTGGCTCAGGGTAGGGAGGAGTGGTCTGGCTTAGGGTAGGGAGGAGTGGTCTGGCTCAAGGTAGGGAGGAGTCGTCTGGTTCAGGGTAGGGAGGAGTCGTGTGGCTCAGGGTAGGGAGGAGTGGTCTGGCTCAGGGTAGGGAGGAGTGGTCTGGCTTAGGGTGGGAAGGAGTGGTCTGGCTTAGGGTAGGGAGGAGTGGTCTAGCTTGGGGTAGGGAGGAGTGGTCCGGCTCAGGGTAGGGAGGAGTGGTCTGGCTTAGGGTAGGGAGGAGTAATCTGGCTTAGGGTAGGGAGGAGTGGTCTGGCTTAGGGTAGGGAGGAGTGGTCTGGCTTAGGGTAGGGAGGAGTGGTCTGGCTTAGGGTAGGGAGGAGTGGTCTGGCTTAGGGTAGGGAGGAGTGGTCTGGCTTAGGGTAGGGAGGAGTGGTCTGGCTTAGGGTAGGGAGGAGTGGTCTGGCTTAGGGTAGGGAGGAGTGGTCTGGCTTAGGATAGGGAGGAGTGGTCTGGCTTAGGGTAGGGAGGAGTGGTCTGGCTCAAGGTAGGGAGGAGTGGTCTGGCTTATGGTAGGGAGGAGTGGTCTGGCTCAGGGTAGAGAGGAGTGGTCTGGCTCAGGGTAGGGAGGAGTGGTCTGGCTTAGGGTAGGGAGGAGTGTTCTGACTTGATTCGTAACAAACCCGCAAACCAGCGCACCATCCGGACAGGCTACAATGTCCACCATATCCATGCTGATATGGTGGACATATCAATGGGCCCTTGTTACATACAGCCATGTCATTGCCTTACAGTCCTGTCGACCGGCCAGATGTCAACGTACAATGACCGGGTGAGCGGCCTGGCCGTCGACGACGATGTGGAGACCTGCGCCGAGACTGGGATGAACACAGGGCCCTGGTGGAAGCTGGACATGGGGGAGCGCCGCGAGGTGACCGGGGTCAGCATCCTGGGTATGTGACTGGATAGTGCCGCGAGGTGACCGGGGTCAGCATCCTGGGTATGTGACTGGGGAGCGCCGCGGGGTGACCGGGGTCAGCATCCTGGGTATGTGACTGGGGAGTGCCGCGAGGTGACCGGGGTCAGATCCTGGGTATGTGACTGGGGAGCGCCGCGAGGTGACCGGGGTCAGCATCCTGGGTATGTGACTGGGGAGCGCCGCGAGGTGACCGTGGTCAGCATCCTGGGTATGTGACTGGGGAGCGCCGCGAGGTGACCGGGGTCAGCATCCTGGGTATGTGACTGGGGAGCGCCGCGAGGTGACCGGGGTCAGCATCCTGGGTATGTGACTGGGGAGCGCCGCGAGGTGACCGGGGTCAGCATACTGGGTATGTGACTGGGGAGTGCCGCGAGGTGACCGGGGTCGGCATCCTGGGTATGTGACTGGGGAGCGCCGCGAGGTGACCGGGGTCAGCATCCTGGGTATGTGACTGGGGAGCGCCGCGAGGTGACCGGGGTCAGCATCCTGGGTATGTGACTGGGGAGTGCCGCGAGGTGACCGGGGTCAGCATCCTGGGTATGTGACTGGGGAGTGCCGCGAGGTGACCGGGGTCAGCATCCTGGGTATGTGACTGGGGAGCGCCGCGAGGTGACCGTGGTCAGCATCCTGGGTATGTGACTGGGGAGTGCCGCGAGGTGACCGGGGTCAGCATCCTGGGTATGTGACTGGGGAGTCCCGCGAGGTGACCAGGGTCAGCATCCTGGGTATGTGACTGGGGAGTGCCGCGAGGTGACCGGGGTCAGCATCCTGGGTATGTGACTGGGGAGTGCCGCGAGGTGACCGGGGTCAGCATCCTGAGTATGTGACTAGGGAGTGCCGCGAGGTGACCGGGGTCAGCATCCTGGGTATGTGACTGGGGAGTGCCGCGAGGTGACCGGGGTCAGCATCCTGGGTATGTGACTGGGGAGTGCCGCGAGGTGACCGGGGTCAGCATCCTGGGTATGTGACTGGGGAGTGCCGCGAGGTGACCGGGGTCAGCATCCTGGGTATGTGACTGGGCAGTGCCGCGAGGTGACCGGGGTCAGCATCCTGGGTATGTGACTGGGGAGTGCCGCGAGGTGACCGGGGTCAGCATCCTGGGTATGTGACTGGGGAGTGCCGCGAGGTGACCGGGGACAGCATCCTGAGTATGTGACTGGGGAGTGCCGCGAGGTGACCGAGGTCAGCATCCTGGGTATGTGACTGGGGAGTGCCGCGAGGTGACCGGGGTCAGCATCCTGGGTATGTGACTGGGGAGTGCCGCGAGGTGACCGGGGTCAGCATCCTGGGTATGTGACTGGGGAGTGCCGCGAGGTGACCGGGGTCAGCATCCTGGGTATGTGACTGGGGAGTGCCGCGAGGTGACCGGGGTCAGCATCCTGGGTATGTGACTGGGGAGCGCCGCGAGGTGACCGTGGTCAGCATCCTGGGTATGTGACTGGGGAGTGCCGCGAGGTGACCGGGGTCAGCATCCTGGGTATGTGACTGGGGAGTCCCGCGAGGTGACCAGGGTCAGCATCCTGGGTATGTGACTGGGGAGTGCCGCGAGGTGACCGGGGTCAGCATCCTGGGTATGTGACTGGGGAGTGCCGCGAGGTGACCGGGGTCAGCATCCTGAGTATGTGACTAGGGAGTGCCGCGAGGTGACCGGGGTCAGCATCCTGGGTATGTGACTGGGGAGTGCCGCGAGGTGACCGGGGTCAGCATCCTGGGTATGTGACTGGGGAGTGCCGCGAGGTGACCGGGGTCAGCATCCTGGGTATGTGACTGGGGAGTGCCGCGAGGTGACCGGGGTCAGCATCCTGGGTATGTGACTGGGGAGTGCCGCGAGGTGACCGGGGTCAGCATCCTGGGTATGTGACTGGGGAGTGCCGCGAGGTGACCGGGGTCAGCATCCTGGGTATGTGACTGGGGAGTGCCGCGAGGTGACCGGGGACAGCATCCTGGGTATGTGACTGGGGAGTGCCGCGAGGTGACCGAGGTCAGCATCCTGGGTATGTGACTGGGGAGTGCCGCGAGGTGACCGGGGTCAGCATCCTGGGTATGTGACTGGGGAGTGCCGCGAGGTGACCGGGGTCAGCATCCTGGGTATGTGACTGGGGAGTGCCGCGAGGTGACCGGGGTCAGCATCCTGGGTATGTGACTGGGGAGTGCCGCGAGGTGACCGGGGTCAGCATCCTGGGTATGTGACTGGGGAGTGCCGCGAGGTGACCGGGGTCAGCATCCTGGGTATGTGACTGGGGAGCGCCGCGAGGTGACCGGGGTCAGCATCCTGGGTATGTGACAGCACTTCACACTGGGTATGTGATAGCCATGTGCACTGGGTATGTGACAGCACTGTGTACTGGGTATGTGACAGCCCTGTGCACTGGGTATGTGACAGCCCTGTGCACTTGGTATGTGACAGCACTGCACACTGGGTATGTAACAGCCCTGAACACTGGGTATGTGACAGCCCTGTGCACAGGGTATGTGACAGCACTGCGCACAGGGTATGTGACAAACATGTGCACTGGGTATGTGATAGCACTGTGCACTGGGTATGTGACAGCCATGTGCACTGGGTATGTGACAGCTCTGTGTACTGGGTATGTGACAGCCCTGTGCATTGGATATGTGACAGCCCTGTGCACTGGGTATGTGACAGCCATGTGCACTGGGTATGTGGCAGCACTGTGCACTGGGTATGTGACAGCCATGTGCACTGGGTATGTCACAGCACTGTGCCCTGGGAATGTAACAGCCCTGTGCACTGGGTATGTGACAGCCATGTGCACTGGGTATGTGACAGCACTGTGCACTGGGTATGTGACAGCACTGTGCACTGGGTATGTGATAGCCATGTGCACTGGGTATGTGATAGCCATGTGCACTGGGTATTTGATAGCCCTGTGCACTGGGTATGTGACAGCACTGTGCACTGGGTATGTGACAGCCATGTGCACTGGGTATGTGACAGCACTGTGCACTGGGTATGTGATAGCCATGTGCACTGGGTATTTGATAGCCCTGTGCACTGGGTATGTGATAGCCCTGTGCACTGGGTATGTGATAGCCATGTGCACTGGGTATGTAACAGCCCTGTGCACTGGGTATGTGATAGCCATGTGCAATGGGTATTTGATAGCCCTGTGCACTGGGTATGTGACAGCACTGTGCACTGGGTATGTGACAGCCATGTGCACTGGGTATGTGACAGCACTGTGCACTGGGTATGTGACAGCACTGTGCACTGGGTATGTGACAGCCATGTGCACTGGGTATTTGATAGCCCTGTGCACTGGGTATGTGACAGCACTGTGCACTGGGTATGTGATAGCACTGTGAACTGGGTATGTGATAGCACTGTGCACTGGGTATGTGATAGCACTGCACTGGGCATGTGATAGCCCTGCACTGGGCATGTGATAGCCCTGTGCACTGGGTATGTAACAGCCCTGTGCACTGGGTATGTGACAGCCCTGTGCACTGGGTATTTGATAGCACTGTACGCTGGGTATGTGATAGCACTGTGCACTGTGTGTGTGATAGCACGGCCATCAATGTACAATACAGTTTCCGGCCATCAATGTACAATGCAACTTCCGGCCATCAATGTACAATGCAACTTCCGGCCATCAATGTACAATGCAACTTCCGGCCATCAATGTACAATGCAACTTCCGGCCATCAATGTACAATGCAACTTCCGGCCGTATCATCAATACGCACACCTCCATGGATACAGTTAGAGAGCGCGACATGAGCAGTACTCTAAGATGAATAGAACATTCATGCCCCCAATATACCAATGTATATAAACGGCTATTTACAATACACCGCCAATACAGTTACTCTATCAAAAACTAAAAACATAAGACACTAAGACACATAAGACGGCTATTTTGTCATTTTACATGTCTAAATTCCTTTAACATATAGTTCCTTTTCTCCTGAAAACTGGCCTTCGTGCTACACAGAGCCCCCCCCCCCCCCCCCTTCCCTCCACCTCCCCCTTGGACCAGCATCCTTGGGTTCTCCACAGTGTTACGCTCAATCCGTACTGGTACGTACGATGGCGGGAGGCTGCCTCGCCCTCACACCAGACTATCAGCGTGATCGATTCGCCACTAGAAGAGCACTTGCCATGCGATCATTTCGCCTCTTCTCTTCCTGGAAAACCTCTTCTGCTCTTCCGCCCAGATAGGTGGAAGAGAGAAGAGGTAGAGGCGATTCCAAGACGGCGGAAGCTAACTATGTAAAATTCGCTCAGTGTGATCAAATAGGTTTCGGGGGGAAATACATGAATGAAACAACGAATAAAATTATATAAAACCTATGTAAGACCTTATTTTGTTATTTGAAGAGCATGTGCGGGGTATATGATGGCCCACATATGTAGTTAAGCAAGTATCTGTCTGTTAATGTTGGGCGATAATATATGGATATGGGCGATAAGTTGTGAGCAATTAGTCTAATCGATTTGTCTCTTCCAGAAAGAGAAGAGCTCATCCAAGAAGAGAGAATATGAGCGGTGAATCGATCGCGCGTGACGAGTTGGAAGAGTAGTTTCACTATTGAAAGAAAACTCACTTATTGATCGCAACTTATCGCCCATATACATATATCATCGCTCAACATTAACAGACAGATACATGGTTAACTACATATGTGGGCCCTCATATACCCCGCACATGCCTTTCAAGAAACAGAAAGGTTTTACATTGGTTTCATATATTTTTATTCGTTGTTTCATTCATTTATTTCCCCCTTAAACTTATTTGATCACACTGAGCGAACGTTGAATAGTTAGCTTCCGCCATCTTGGAATCGCCTCTACCTCTTCTCTCTTCCACCTGCCTGGTCGGAAGAGCAGAAGAGGTCTTCTCGGAATAGAAGAGGCGAAACGATCACATGGCAAGTGCTCTTCTAGAAGAGGTAGATTTTGGGAGAGGCGAATCGATCACGCTCTAAGCGTCTAATCGATTCAACTCTTCCAGGAAGAGAAGAGCTCATCCAAGTATAGAGAATATGAGCGATGAATCGATTGCGTGTGACGAGTTGGAAGAGTAGTTTCAATATGGCCAACGGAAGCTCACTTATAGCTCACAATTTATCGCCCACGTCCATATATTATCGCTCAACTTCAACAGATAGATACATGGTTAACTGCATATATGGGCCCTAGCTCATATAACTGACACAAATCTTTCAAATGACAAAATATAAGGTCTTACATATGTTTCACATAATTTTATTCATTGTTTCATTCATGTATTTCCCCTAAAACCTATTTTGTCACACTGAGCGAATATTGCATAGTAGCTTCCCCCATCTTGGAATAGCATCTACCTCTTCTCTCTTCCACTTACCTGGGCGGAAGAGCAGAAGAGGTCTTCTCAGAATAGAAGAGGCAAAACGATCGTACTCCATGCATTCTTCCGGAAGAGGTAAACTTTGGAACAGGCGAATCGATCACGCCCTAAGTGAGCTTCTCTTCGTCATAGGCCTATTGAAACTACTGTTCCAACGCGTCACAAGCGATCGATTCACCGCTGATATTCTTTCTTCTTGGATGAGCTCTTCTCTTCCTGGAATAGCTAAAACGATTAGCCTCTATGTAAGGGGTTATACGATCTCTGCGCACACCGGCATACTCTCAGTGGAGTCCTCACCATGTCACGGCTGGCTGGACGTGGGCCGGACCGCCATACTCTCAGTGGAGTCCTCAGCATGTCACGGCTGGCTGGACGTGGGCCAGACCGCCATACTCTCAGTGGAGTCCTCAGCATGTCACGGCTGGCTGGACGTGGGCCGGACCGCCATACTCTCAGTGGAGTCCTCAGCATGTCACGGCTGGCTGGACGTGGGCCGGACCGCCATACTCTCAGTGGAGTCCTCAGCATGTCACAGCTGGCTGGACGTGGGCCAGACCGCCATACTCTCAGTGGAGTCCTCAGCATGTCACGGCTGGCTGGACGTGGGCCAGACCGCCATACTCTCAGTGGAGTCCTCAGCATGTCACGGCTGGCTGGACGTGGGCCAGACCGCCATACTCTCAGTGGAGTCCTCAGCATGTCACGGCTGGCTGGACGTGGGCCAGACCGCCATACTCTCAGTGGAGTCCTCAGCATGTCACGGCTGGCTGGACGTGGGCCATACCGCCATACTCTCAGTGGAGTCCTCACCATGTCACGGCTGGCTGGACGTGGGCCAGACCGCCATACTCTCAGTGGAGTCCTCAGCATGTCACGGCTGGTTGGACGTTGGTCATACCGCCATACTCTCAGTGGAGTCCTCACCATGTCACGGCTGGCTGGACGTGGGCCAGACCGCCATACTCTCAGTGGAGTCCTCAGCATGTGACGGCTGGCTGGACGTGGGCCAGACCGCCATACTCTCAGTGGAGTCCTCAGCATGTGACGGCTGGCTGGACGTGGGCCAGACCGCCATACTCTCAGTGGAGTCCTCAGCATGTCACGGCTGGCTGGACGTGGGCCAGACCGCCATACTCTCAGTGGAGTCCTCAGCATGTCACGGCTGGCTGGACGTGGGCCAGACCGCCATACTCTCAGTGGAGTCCTCAGCATGTGACGGCTGGCTGGACGTGGGCCAGACCGCCATACTCTCAGTGGAGTCCTCACCATGTGACGGCTGGCTGGACGTGAGCCAGACTGCCATACTCTCAGTGGAGTCCTCAGCATGTGACGGCTGGCTGGACGTGGGCCAGACCGCCATACCCTCAGTGGAGTCCTCAGCATGTCACGGCTGGCTGGACGTGGGCCAGACCGCCATACTCTCAGTGGAGTCCCCAGCATGTGACGGCTGGCTGGACGTGAGCCAGACCGGCATACTCTCAGTGGAGTCCTCAGCATGTCACGGCTGGCTGGACGTGGGCCAGACCGCCATACTCTCAGTGGAGTCCTCAGCATGTGACGGCTGGCTGGACGTGGGTCATACCGCCATACTCTCAGTGGAGTCCTCAGCATGTCACGGCTGGCTGGACGTGGGCCATACCGCCATACTCTCAGTGGAGTCCTCAGCATGTGACGGCTGGCTGGACGTGGGTCATACCGCCATACTCTCAGTGGAGTCCTCAGCATGTCACGGCTGGCTGGACGTGGGCCAGACCGCCATACTCTCAGTGGAGTCCTCAGCATGTGACGGCTGGCTGGACGTGGGTCATACCGCCATACTCTCAGTGGAGTCCTCAGCATGTGACGGCTGGCTGGACGTGGGTCATACCGCCATACTCTCAGTGGAGTCCTCAGCATGTGACGGCTGGCTGGACGTGGGTCATACCGCCATACTCTCAGTGGAGTCCTCAGCATGTCACGGCTGGCTGGACGTGGGTCATACCGCCATACTCTCAGTGGAGTCCTCAGCATGTGACGGCTGGCTGGACGTGGGTCATACCGCCATACTCTCAGTGGAGTCCTCAGCATGTGACGGCTGGCTGGACGTGGGTCATACCGCCATACTCTCAGTGGAGTCCTCAGCATGTCACGGCTGGCTGGACGTGAGCCAGACCGGCGTGCATTTGTCGCACAACGAGCTGGCGTGCATCGACAGCGAATTCTTTGACGTATTTCTTAAATTGTCGTGACCAGTCATTAGTTTTGTTCATGATTCATGAGGTCCACAATGTATGTCCCAGCACCAGAACATCGACTGTTGTATCAACAGCACATCACATAACACCCATCACACCCAACACACCCAACACACCCAACACACCAAACACACCCAACACACACCGCACACCCAACACACCCAACACACCCAACACACCCAACACACCCAACACACCCAACACACCCAACACACCCAACACACCCAACACACACCGCACACCCAACACACCCAACACACCCAACACACACCGCACACCCAACACACCCAACACACACAGCACCCAACACACCCAACACACCCAACACACCCAACACACCCAACACACACCGCACACCCAACACACCCAACACACCCAACACACCCAACACACCCAACACACACAACACACCCAACACACCCAACACACCCAACACACCCAACACACCCAACACACCCAACACACCCAACACACCCAACACACACCGCTCACCCAACACACCCAACACACCCAACACACCCAACACACCCAACACACCCAACACACCCAACACACCCAACACACACAGCACCCAACACACCCAACACACCCAACACACCCAACACACACCGCACACCCAACACACCCAACACACCCAACACACCCAACACACCCAACACACACAACACACCCAACACACCCAACACACCCAACACACCCAACACACCCAACACACCCAACACACCCAACACACACCGCACACCTAACACACCCAACACACCCAACACACACCGCACACCCAACACACCCAACACACCCAACACACCCAACACACACCGCACACCTAACACACCCAACACACCCAACACACACCGCACACCCAACACACCCAACACACCCAACACACCCAACACACCCAACACACCCAACACACCCAACACACCCAACACACCCAACACACCCAACACACCCAACACACCCAACACACCCAACACACACCGCACACCTAACACACCCAACACACCCAACACACACCGCACACCCAACACACCCAACACACCCAACACACCCAACACACCCAACACACCCAACACACCCAACACACCCAACACACCCAACACACCCAACACACCCAACACACACCGCACACCTAACACACCCAACACACCCAACACACCCAACACACCCAACACACCCAACACACCCAACACACACCGCACACCCAACACACCCAACACACCCAACACACCCAACACACCCAACACACCCAACACACCCAACACACACAGCACCCAACACACACCGCACACCCAACACACCCAACACACCCAACACACCAAACACACCCAACACACACAGCACCCAACACACCCAACACACCCAACACACCCAACACACCCAACACACCCAACACACCCAACACACCCAACACACACCGCACACCTAACACACCCAACACACCCAACACACACCGCACACCCAACACACCCAACACACCCAACACACCCAACACACCCAACACACCCAACACACCCAACACACCCAACACACCCAACACACACAGCACCCAACACACACCGCACACCCAACACACCCAACACACCCAACACACCCAACACACCCAACACACCCAACACACCCAACACACCCAACACACACAGCACCCAACACACACCGCACACCCAACACACCCAACACACCCAACACACCAAACACACCCAACACACCCAACACACCCAACACACCCAACACACCCAACACACACCGCACACCTAACACACCCAACACACCCAACACACCCAACACACCCAACACACTCAACACACCCAACACACCCAACACACACAGCACACCCAACATACCCAACACACCCAACACACTCAACACACCCAACACACCCAACACACCCAACACACCCAACACACCCAACATACCCAACACACCCAACACACCCAACACACCCAACACACACCGCACACCCAACACACCCAACACACCCAACACACCCAACACACACCGCACACCCAACACACCCAACACACCCAACACACCCAACACACCCAACACACCCAACACACCCAACACACCCAACACACCCAACACACCCAACATACCCAACACACCCAACACACCCAACACACCCAACACACCCAACACACCCAACACACCCAACACACCCAACACACCCAACACACCCAACACACCAAACACACCCAACACACCCAACACACCCAACACACCCAACACACCCAACACACCAAACACACCCAACACACCCAACACACCCAACACACACAGCACCCAACACACCCAACACACCCAACACACCAAACACACCCAACACACCCAACACACACCGCACACCCAACACACCCAACACACCCAACACACACCGCACACCCAACACACCCAACACACCCAACACACCCAACACACCCAACACACCCAACACACCCAACACACCCAACACACCAAACACACCAAACACACCCAACACACCCAACACACCCAACACACCCAACACACCCAACACACACAGCACCCAACACACCCAACACACCCAACACACACAGCACCCAACACACCCAACACACCAAACACACCCAACACACCCAACACACCCAACACACCCAACACACACAGCACCCAACACACCCAACACACCCAACACACCCAACACACCCAACACACCCAACACACCCAACACACCCAACACACCCAACACACCCAACACACCCAACACACCCAACACACCCAACACACCCAACACACACAGCACCCAACACACCCAACACACCCAACACACCCAACACACTCAACACACCCAACACACCCAACACACCCAACACACCCAATACACCCAACACACCCAACACACCCAACACACACCGCACACCCAACACACCCAACACACCCAACACACCCAACACACCCAACACACCCAACACACCCAACACATCCAACTCACCCAACACACACAGCACCCAACACACCCAACACACCCAACACACCCAACACACACCGCACACCTAACACACCCAACACACCCAACACACCCAACACACCCAACACACCCAACACACACCGCACACCTAACACACCCAACACACACCGCACACCCAACACCCCCAACACACACCGCACACCCAACACACCCAACACACACCGCACACCTAACACACCCAACACACCCAACACACCTAACACACCCAACACACCCAACACACTCAACACACCCAACACACCCAACACACACAACACACCCAACACACCCAACACACACAACACACCCAACACACCCAACACACCCAACACACCCAACACACCCAACACACCCAACACACACCGCACACCTAACACACCCAACACACCCAACACACACCGCACACCCAACACACCCAACACACCCAACACACACCGCACACCTAACACACCCAACACACCCAACACACACCGCACACCCAACACACCCAACACACCCAACACACACCGCACACCCAACACACCCAACACACCCAACACACCCAACACACCCAACACACCCAACACACCCAACACACCAAACACACCCAACACACCCAACACACCCAACACACCCAACACACCCAACACACCAAACACACCCAACACACCCAACACACCCAACACACCCAACACACACAGCACCCAACACACCCAACACACCCAACACACCAAACACACCCAACACACCCAACACACCCAACACACCCAACACACCCAACACACCCAACACACCCAACACACCCAACATACCCAACACACCCAACACACCCAACACACCCAACACACCCAACACACCCAACACACCCAACACACCCAACACACCCAACACACCCAACACACCAAACACACCCAACACACCCAACACACCCAACACACCCAACACACCCAACACACCAAACACACCCAACACACCCAACACACCCAACACACCCAACACACACAGCACCCAACACACCCAACACACCCAACACACCAAACACACCCAACACACCCAACACACACCGCACACCCAACACACCCAACACACCCAACACACACCGCACACCCAACACACCCAACACACCCAACACACCCAACACACCCAACACACCCAACACACCCAACACACCCAACACACCAAACACACCAAACACACCCAACACACCCAACACACCCAACACACCCAACACACCCAACACACACAGCACCCAACACACCCAACACACCCAACACACACAGCACCCAACACACCCAACACACCAAACACACCCAACACACCCAACACACCCAACACACCCAACACACACAGCACCCAACACACCCAACACACCCAACACACCCAACACACCCAACACACCCAACACACCCAACACACCCAACACACCCAACACACCCAACACACCCAACACACCCAACACACCCAACACACCCAACACACACAGCACCCAACACACCCAACACACCCAACACACCCAACACACTCAACACACCCAACACACCCAACACACCCAACACACCCAATACACCCAACACACCCAACACACCCAACACACACCGCACACCCAACACACCCAACACACCCAACACACCCAACACACCCAACACACCCAACACACCCAACACATCCAACTCACCCAACACACACAGCACCCAACACACCCAACACACCCAACACACCCAACACACACCGCACACCTAACACACCCAACACACCCAACACACCCAACACACCCAACACACCCAACACACACCGCACAC
Source organism: Arenicola marina (assembly GCA_964019135.1). Taxonomy (NCBI): domain Eukaryota; kingdom Metazoa; phylum Annelida; class Polychaeta; family Arenicolidae; genus Arenicola; species Arenicola marina. The sequence continues at coordinate 30,402,787 of OZ025257.1, forward strand.
CTAACACACCCAACACACACCGCACACCCAACACCCCCAACACACACCGCACACCCAACACACCCAACACACACCGCACACCTAACACACCCAACACACCCAACACACCTAACACACCCAACACACCCAACACACTCAACACACCCAACACACCCAACACACACAACACACCCAACACACCCAACACACACAACACACCCAACACACCCAACACACCCAACACACCCAACACACCCAACACACCCAACACACACCGCACACCTAACACACCCAACACACCCAACACACACCGCACACCCAACACACCCAACACACCCAACACACACCGCACACCTAACACACCCAACACACCCAACACACACCGCACACCCAACACACCCAACACACCCAACACACACCGCACACCCAACACACCCAACACACACCGCACACCCAACACACCCAACACACCCAACACACCCAACACACCCAACACACCCAACACACCCAACACACCCAACACACCCAACACACCTAACACACCCAACACACCCAACACACCCAACACACCCAACACACACCGCACACCGCACACCCAACACACCCAACACACCCAACACACCCAACACACCCAACACACCCAACACACACCGCACACCCAACACACCCAACACACACCGCACACCTAACACACCCAACACACCCAACACACCTAACACACCCAACACACCCAACACACCCAACACACACCGCACACCCAACACACCCAACACACACCGCACACCCAACACACCCAACACACACAACACACCCAACACACCCAACACACCCAACACACCCAACACACCCAACACACCCAACACACCCAAGACACCCAACACACCCAACACACACCGCACACCTAACACACCCAACACACCCAACACACACCGCACACCCAACACACCCAACACACCCAACACACCCAATACACCCAACACACCCAACACACCCAACACACCCAACACACCCAACATACCCAACACACCCAACACAACCAACACACCCAACACACCCAACACACCCAACACACACAACACACCCAACACACCCAACACACCCAACACACCCAACACACCCAACACACCCAACACACACCGCACACCCAACACACCCAACACACACAACACACCCAACACACCCAACACACCCAACACACCCAACACACCCAACACACCCAACACACCCAACACACTCAACACACCCAACACACCCAACACACACCGCACACCCAACACACCCAACACACACAACACACCCAACACACCCAACACACACAACACACCCAACACACCCAACACACACCGCACACCTAACACACCCAACACACACCGCACACCCAACACACCCAACACACACAACACACCCAACACACCCAACACACCCAACACACCCAACACACCCAACACACTCAACACACCCAACACACCCAACACACCCAACACACCCAACACACCCAACACACCCAACACACCCAACACACCCAACACACCCAACACACACAACACACCCAACACACCCGACACACCCAACACACCCAACACACCCAACACACCCAACACACCCAACACACCCAACACACCCAACACACCCAACACACCCAACACACCCAACACACCCAACACACCCAACACACCCAACACACCCAACACACCCAACACACACCGCACACCCAACACACCCAACACACCCAACACACCCAACACACCCAACACACCCAACACACCCAACACACCCAACACACCCAACACACACCGCACACCCAACACACCCAACACACACAACACACTCAACACACACAACACACACAACACACCCAACACACCCAACACACCCAACACACCCAACACACCCAACACACTCAACACACCCAACACACCCAACACACCCAACACACCCAACACACCCAACACACCCAACACACCCAACACACCCAACACACCCAACACACACAACACACCCAACACACCCAACACACCCAACACACCCAACACACCCAACACACCCAACACACGAAACACACCCAACACACCCAACACACCCAACACACCCAACACACACCGCACACCCAACACACCCAACACACCCAACACACACCGCACACCCAACACACCCAACACACCCAACACACCCAACACACCCAACACACCCAATACACCCAACACACCCAACACACCCAACACACACAACACACCCAACACACCCAACACACCCAACACACCCAACACACCCAACACACACCGCACACCCAACACACCCAACACACCCAACACACTCAACACACCCAACACACCCAACACGCCCAACACACACAGCACCCAACACACCCAACACACCCAACACACCCAACACACCAAACACACCCAACACACCCAACACACCCAACACACCCAACACACACAGCACCCAACACACCCAACACACCCAACACACCCAACACACTCAACACACCCAACACACCCAACACACCCAACACACCCAATACACCCAACACACCCAACACACACAACACACACAGCACCCAACACACCCAACACACCCAACACACCCAACACACCCAGCACCCAACACACACAGCACACCCATCACACCCAACACACCCAACACACACAGCACCCAACACACCCAACACACCCAACACACCCAACACACCCAACACACCCAACACACACAGCACCCAACACACCCAACACACCCAACACACCCAACACACCCAACACACCCAACACACCCAACACACCCAACACACCCAACACACCCAACACACACAGCACCCAACACACCCAACACACACCGCACACCCAACACACCAAACACACCCAACACACCCAACACACCCAACACACACAGCACCCAACACACCCAACACACCCAACACACACAGCACCCAACACACCCAACACACCCAACACACCCAACACACCCAACACACCAAACACACCCAACACACCCAACACACCCAACACACCCAACACACCCAACACACCCAACACACCCAACACACCCAACACACCCAACACACCCAACACACGAAACACACCCAACACACCCAACACACCCAACACACCCAACACACCCAACACACCCAACACACCCAACACACCAAACACACCCAACACACACAGCACCCAACACACACAGCACTTAAAACACCCAACACACACCGCACCCGACACACACAACACAACAACACAACAACAAAGCATACATCACACACACCACACACACATCACACACACATCACACACATCACACACACATCACACACACATCACACACATCACACACACATCACACACACATCACACACACATCACACACACATCACACACAAATCACACACATCACACACACATCACACACACCACACACACATCACACACACATCACACACATCACACACACATCACACACATCACACACATCACACACACATCACACACACATCACACACACATCACACACAAATCACACACATCACACACAAATCACACACATCACACACACATCACACACACCACACACACATCACACACATCACACACAAATCACACACATCACACACACATCACACACATTACACACACATCACACACAAATCACACACACATCACACACACATCACACACATCACACACACATCACACACACATCACACCCATGACGTGTTGGTACGGAACTATAAGTGCACATAGTGACAGTGTTCCGAGGGATCACTCCTCAATCCTAGTGCTGTGTACACATACATTAACCATACTTTCCCAGGCGCGCCGTCCTTCTCCGACCCCAAACCCCCGCCCCCGCCCCCGCCCCCGCCCCCGCCCCCACCCTCAACCACCATACTTTCCCAGGCGCGCCGTCATACACTGACCCCCGCCCCGGCCCCCGCCTCCACCCTGCTCAGTGCTGACACAACACAACAAAACAAAATCGGAGTAAAAGCCACATAAGATGAAACTGACTTCGCCAGACGTATGTTTTATACAGATACGTTTCCACACTATAACACACTGCTTAAAAAGGCACTCACCTGCATCGATGTATGTGAATCGTGTTGCTTGGTGATCCGCAGTCATGGTTTCGTGATGGGACGCTGGCGTCCGAGAGACAGTGGGAAACTGGGGGTCACGGGGCAGGCAATGCGACCTTGACATATGGGCGATGGGATGTGGACTGGGCGACGTCTACGGAAGCGGCCACTTTACCTGACGCTCAGTGCGATCAATAGCGCTTATACCTCTCTCGTCTGAGCCTTGTGTCCAATTCACGATCTCACTCACGGCTATCTCTACCCCTCCGTCTCCATCTCACTCACTCACGCCTATCTCTACCCCTCCGTCTCCATCTCACTCACTCACGGCTATCTCTACCCGCCGTCTCCATCTCACTCACTCACGGCTATCTCTACCCCTCCGTCTCCATCTCACTCACTCACGCCTTTCTCTACCCCTCCGTCTCCATCTCACTCACTCACGGCTATCTCTGCCTCTCCGTCTCCATCTCACTCACTCACGGCTATCTCTACCCCGCCGTCTCCATCTCACTCACTCACGGCTATCTCTACCCCTCCGTCTCCATCTCACTCACTCACGGCTATCCCTACCCCGCCGTCTCCATCTCACTCACTCACGGCTATCTCTGCCTCTCCGTCTCCATCTCACTCACTCACGGCTATCTCTACCCCGCCGTCTCCATCTCAATCACTCACGGCTATCTCTACCCCTCCGTCTCCATCTCACTCACTCACGGCTATCTCTGCCTCTCCGTCTCCATCTCACTCACTCACGGCTATCTCTACCCCGCCGTCTCCATCTCAATCACTCACGGCTATCTCTACCCCTCCGTCTCCATCTCACTCACTCACGGCTATCTCTACCCCTCCGTCTCCAATTCACTCACTCACAGCTATCTCTACCTCTCCGTCTCCATCTCACTCACTCACGCCTATCTCTACCCCTCCGTCTCCATCTCACTCACTCACGGCTATCTCTGCCTCTCCGTCTCCATCTCACTCACTCACGGCTATCTCTACCCCTCCGTCTCCATCTCACTCACTCACGGCTATCTCTACCCCTCCGTCTCCAATTCACTCACTCACAGCTATCTCTACCTCTCCGTCTCCATCTCACTCACTCACGCCTATCTCTACCCCTCCGTCTCCATCTCACTCACTCACGGCTATCTCTACCCCTCCGTCTCCATCTCACTCACTCACGGCTATCTCTACCCCTCCGTCTCCAATTCACTCACTCACAGCTATCTCTACCTCTCCGTCTCCATCTCACTCACTCACGCCTATCTCTACCCCTCCGTCTCCATCTCACTCACTCACGGCTATCTCTGCCTCTCCGTCTCCATCTCACTCACTCACGGCTATCTCTACCCCGCCGTCTCCATCTCACTCACTCACGCCTTTCTCTACCCCTCCGTCTCCATCTCACTCACTCACGCCTATCTCTATCCCTCCGTCTCCATCTCACTCACTCACGCCTATCTCTACCCCTCCGTCTCCATCTCACTCACTCTCGGCTATCTCTACCCCTCCGTCTCCATCTCACTCACTCACGCCTATCTCTACCCCTCCGTCTCCATCTCACTCACTCACGGCTATCTCTACACCTCCGTCTCCATCTCACTCACTCACGCCTATCTCTACCCCTCCGTTTCCATCTCACTCACTCACGGCTATCTCTACCCCTCCGTCTCCATCTCACTCACTCACGGCTATCTCTACCCCTCCGCCTCCATCTCACTCACTCACGGCTATCTCTGCCCCTCCGTCTCCATCTCACTCACTCACGGCTATCTCTGCCTCTCCGTCTCCATCTCACTCACTCACGGCTATCTCTACCCCTCCGTCTCCATCTCACTCACTCACGGCTATCTCTACCCCTCCGTCTCCATCTCACTCACTCACGCCTATCTCTACCCCTCCGTCTCCATCTCACTCACTCACGGCTATCTCTACCCCGCCGTCTCCATCTCACTCACTCACGGCTATCTCTGCCTCTCCGTCTCCATCTCACTCACTCACGCCTTTCTCTACCCCTCCGTCTCCATCTCACTCACTCACGCCTATCTCTACCCCTCCGTCTCCATCTCACTCACTCACGGCTATCTCTACCCCGCCGTCTCCATCTCACTCACTCACGGCTATCTCAGCCTCTCCGTCTCCATCTCACTCACTCACGCCTTTCTCTACCCCTCCGTCTCCATCTCACTCACTCACGCCTATCTCTACCCCTCCGTCTCCATCTCACTCACTCACGGCTATCTCTACCCCGCCGTCTCCATCTCACTCACTCACGGCTATCTCTGCCTCTCCGTCTCCATCTCCCTCACTCACTCACGGCTATCTCTACCCCTCCGTGTCCATCTCACTCACTCACGCCTATCTCTACCCCGCCGTCTCCATCTCACTCACTCACGGCTATCTCTGCCCCTCCGTCTCCATCTCACTCACTCACGGCTATCTCTGCCTCTCCGTCTCCATCTCACTCACTCACGGCTATCTCTACCCCTCCGTCTCCATCTCACTCACTCACGGCTATCTCTACCCCTCCGTCTCCATCTCACTCACTCACGCCTATCTCTACCCCTCCGTCTCCATCTCACTCACTCACGGCTATCTCTACCCCGCCGTCTCCATCTCACTCACTCACGGCTATCTCTGCCTCTCCGTCTCCATCTCACTCACTCACGCCTTTCTCTACCCCTCCGTCTCCATCTCACTCACTCACGCCTATCTCTACCCCTCCGTCTCCATCTCACTCACTCACGGCTATCTCTACCCCGCCGTCTCCATCTCACTCACTCACGGCTATCTCTGCCTCTCCGTCTCCATCTCACTCACTCACGCCTTTCTCTACCCCTCCGTCTCCATCTCACTCACTCACGCCTATCTCTACCCCTCCGTCTCCATCTCACTCACTCACGGCTATCTCTACCCCTCCGTCTCCATCTCACTCACTCACGGCTATCTCTGCCTCTCCGTCTCCATCTCCCTCACTCACTCACGGCTATCTCTACCCCGCCGTCTCCATCTCACTCACTCACGGCTATCTCTGCCTCTCCGTCTCCATCTCCCTCACTCACTCACGGCTATCTCTACCCCGCCGTCTCCATCTCACTCACTCACGCCTATCTCTACCCCTCCGTCTCCATCTCACTCACTCACGGCTATCTCTACCCCGCCGTCTCCATCTCACTCACTCACGGCTATCTCTACCCCTCCGTCTCCAATTCACTCACTCACAGCTATCTCTACCCCTCCGTCTCCATCTCACTCACTCACGGCTATCTCTACCCCTCCGTCTCCAATTCACTCACTCACAGCTATCTCTACCCCTCCGTCTCCATCTCACTCACTCACGCCTATCTCTACCCCTCCGTCTCCATCTCACTCACTCACGGCTATCTCTACCCCTCCGTCTCCATCTCACTCACTCACGCCTATCTCTACCCCTCCGTCTCCATCTCACTCACTCACGCCTATCTCTACCCCTCCGTCTCCATCTCACTCACTCACGGCTATCTTTACCCCTCCGTCTCCATCTCACTCACTCACGGCTATCTCTGCCTCTCCGTCTCCATCTCACTCACTCACGGCTATCTCTACCCCGCCGTCTCCATCTCACTCACTCACAGCTATCTCTACCCCTGCGTCTCCATCTCACTCACTCACGGCTATCTCTACCCCTCCGTCTCCATCTCACTCACGGCTATCTCTGCCTCTCCGTCTCCATCTCACTCACTCACGGCTATCTCTGCCTCTCCGTCTCCATCTCACTCACTCACGGCTATCTCTACCCCTCCGTCTCCATCTCACTCACTCACGCCTATCGCTACCCCTCCGTCTCCATCTCACTCACTCACGCCTATCTCTACCCCTCCGTCTCCATCTCACTCACTCACGGCTATCCCTACCCCGCCGTCTCCATCTCACTCACTCACAGCTATCTCTGCCTCTCCGTCTCCATCTCACTCACTCACGGCTATCTCTACCCCTCCGTCTCCATCTCACTCACTCACGCCTATCTCTACCCCTCCGTCTCCATCTCACTCACTCACGGCTATCTCTACCCCTCCGTCTCCATCTCACTCACTCACGCCTATCGCTACCCCGCCGTCTCCATCTCATTCACTCACGGCTATCTCTGCCTCTCCGTCTCCATCTCCCTCACGCACTCACGGCTATCTCTACCCCGCCGTCTCCATCTCACTCACTCACGCCTATCTCTACCCCTCCGTCTCCATCTCACTCACTCACGCCTATCGCTACCCCGCCGTCTCCATCTCACTCACTCACGGCTATCTCTACCCCTCCGTCTCCATCGCATTCCCTCACGGCTATCTCTACCCCTCCGTCTCCATCTCACTCACTCACGCCTATCTCTACCCCTCCGTCTCCATCTCACTCACTCACGCCTATCTCTACCCCTCCCTCTCCATCTCACTCACTCACGCCTATCGCTACCCCTCCGTCTCCATCTCACTCACTCACGCCTTTCTCTACCCCTCCGTCTCCATCTCACTCACTCACGGCTATCTCTACCCCTCCGTCTCCATCTCCCTCACTCACAGCTATCTCTACCCCTCCGTCTCCATCTCACTCACTCACGGCTATCTCTACCCGTCCGTCTCCATCTCACTCACTCACAGCTATCTCTACCCCGCCGTCTCCATCTCACTCACTCTCGCCTATCTCTACCCCTCCGTCTCCATCTCACTCACTCACGCCTATCTCTACCCCTCCGTCTCCATCTCACTCACTCACGCCTATCTCTACTCCTCCGTCTCCATCTCACTCACTCACGCCTACCTCTACCCCTCCGTCTCCATCTCACTCACTCACGCCTATCTCTACCCCTCCGTCTCCATCTCACTCACTCACGCCTATCTCTACCCCTCCGTCTCCATCTCACTCACTCACGCCTATCTCTACTCCTCCGTCTCCATCTCACTCACTCACGCCTATCTCTACCCCTCCGTCTCCATCTCACTCACTCACAGCTATCTCTACCCCTCCGTCTCCATCTCACTCACTCACGGCTATCTCTACCCCTCCGACTCCATCTCACTCACTCACAGCTATCTCTACCCCTCCGTCTCCATCTCACTCACTCACGGCTATCTCTACCCCTCCGTCTCCATCTCACTCACTCACAGCTATCTCTACCCCGCCGTCTCCATCTCACTCACTCACGCCTATCTCTACCCCTCCGTCTCCATCTCACTCACTCACGCCTATCTCTACCCCTCCGTCTCCATCTCACTCACTCACGCCTATCTCTACTCCTCCGTCTCCATCTCACTCACTCACGCCTATCTCTACCCCTCCGTCTCCATCTCACTCACTCACGCCTATCTCTACCCCTCCGTCTCCATCTCACTCACTCACGCCTATCTCTACCCCTCCGTCTCCATCTCACTCACTCACGCCTATCTCTACTCCTCCGTCTCCATCTCACTCACTCACGCCTATCTCTACCCCTCCGTCTCGATCTCACTCACTCACGCCTATCTCTACCCCTCCGTCTCCATCTCACTCACTCACAGCTATCTCTACCCCTCCGTCTCCATCTCACTCACTCACGCCTATCTCTACCCCTCCGTCTCCATCTCACTCACTCACGCCTATCTCTGCCCCTCCGTCTCCATCTCACTCACTCACGCCTATCTCTACCCCTCCGTCTCCATCTCACTCACTCACGCCTTTCTCTACCCCTCCGTCTCCATCTCACTCACTCACGGCTATCTCTACCCCTCCGTCTCCATCTCACTCACTCACGCCTATCTCTACCCCTCCGTCTCCATCTCACTCACTCACGCCTTTCTCTACCCCTCCGTCTCCATCTCACTCACTCACGCCTATCTCTACCCCTCCGTCTCCATCTCACTCACTCACGGCTATCTCTACCCCTCCGTCTCCATCTCACTCACTCACGCCTATCTCTACCCCTCCGTCTCCATCTCACTCACTCACGCCTTTCTCTACCCCTCCGTCTCCATCTCACTCACTCACGCCTGTCTCTACCCATCCGTCTCCATCTCACTCACTCACGCCTTTCTCTACCCCTCCGTCTCCATCTCACTCACTCACGCCTATCTCTACCCCTCCGTCTCCATCTCACTCACTCACGGCTATCTCTACCCCTCCGTCTCCATCTCCCTCACTCACGCCTATCTCTACTCCTCCGTCTCCATCTCACTCACTCACGCTTATCTCTACCCCTCCGTCTCCATCTCACTCACTCACGCCTATCTCTACCCCTCCGTCTCCATCTCACTCACTCACGCCTATCTCTACCCCTCCGTCTCCATCTCACTCACTCACGCCTATCTCTACTCCTCCGTCTCCATCTCACTCACTCACGCCTATCTCTACCCCTCCGTCTCGATCTCACTCACTCACGCCTATCTCTACCCCTCCGTCTCCATCTCACTCACTCACAGCTATCTCTACCCCTCCGCCTCCATCTCACTCACTCGCGCCTATCTCTACCCCTCCGTCTCCATCTCACTCACTCACGCCTATCTCTACCCCTCCGTCTCCATCTCACTCACTCACGCCTATCTCTACCCCTCCGTCTCCATCTCACTCACTCACGCCTTTCTCTACCCCTCCGTCTCCATCTCACTCACTCACGGCTATCTCTACGCCTCCGTCTCCATCTCACTCACTCACGCCTATCTCTACCCCTCCGTCTCCATCTCACTCACTCACGCCTTTCTCTACCCCTCCGTCTCCATCTCACTCACTCACGCCTATCTCTACCCCTCCGTCTCCATCTCACTCACTCACGGCTATCTCTACCCCTCCGTCTCCATCTCACTCACTCACGCCTATCTCTACCCCTCCGTCTCCATCTCACTCACTCACGCCTTTCTCTACCCCTCCGTCTCCATCTCACTCACTCACGCCTGTCTCTACCCCTCCGTCTCCATCTCACTCACTCACGCCTTTCTCTACCCCTCCGTCTCCATCTCACTCACTCACGCCTATCTCTACCCCTCCGTCTCCATCTCACTCACTCACGGCTATCTCTACCTCTCCGTCTCCATCTCACTCACTCACGCCTATCTCTACCCCTCCGTCTCCATCTCACTCACTCACGCCTATCTCTACCCCTCCGTCTCCATCTCACTCACTCATGCCTATCTCTACCCCTCCGTCTCCATCTCACTCACTCACGCCTTTCTCTACCCCTCCGTCTCCATCTCACTCACTCACGCCTATCTCTACCCCTCCGTCTCCATCTCACTCACTCACGGCTATCCCTACCCCGCCGTCTCCATCTCAATCACTCACGGCTATCTCTACCCCTCCGTCTCCATCTCACTCACTCACGGCTATCTCTGCCTCTCCGTCTCCATCTCACTCACTCACGGCTATCTCTACCCCGCCGTCTCCATCTCACTCACTCACGCCTATCTCTACCCCTCCGTCTCCATCTCACTCACTCACGGCTATCTCTACCCCTCCGTCTCCATCTCACTCACTCACGGCTATCTCTACCCCTCCGTCTCCATCTCACTCACTCACGCCTATCTCTACCCCTCCGTCTCCATCTCACTCACTCACGCCTATCTCTACCCCTCCGTCTCCATCTCACTCACTCACGCCTTTCTCTACCCCTCCGTCTCCATCTCACTCACTCACGCCTATCTCTACCCCTCCGTCTCCATCTCACTCACTCACGGCTATCTCTACCCCGCCGTCTCGATCTCACTCACTCACGGCTATCTCTACCCCTCCGTCTCCATCTCACTCACTCACGGCTATCTCTGCCTCTCCGTCTCCATCTCACTCACTCACAGCTATCTCTACCCCTCCGTCTCCATCTCACTCACTCACGGCTATCTCTACCCCTCCGTCTCCAATTCACTCACTCACAGCTATCTCTACCCCTCCGTCTCCATCTCACTCACTCACGCCTATCTCTACCCCTCCGTCTCCATCTCACTCACTCACGGCTATCTCTACCCCTCCGTCTCCATCTCACTCACTCACGCCTATCTCTACCCCTCCGTCTCCATCTCACTCACTCACGCCTATCTCTACCCCTCCGTCTCCATCTCACTCACTCACGGCTATCTCTACCCCTCCGTCTCCATCTCACTCACTCACGGCTATCTCTGCCTCTCCGTCTCCATCTCACTCACTCACGGCTATCTCTACCCCGCCGTCTCCATCTCACTCACTCACAGCTATCTCTACCCCTCCGTCTCCATCTCACTCACTCACGGCTATCTCTACCCCTCCGTCTCCATCTCACTCACTCACGGCTATCTCTGCCTCTCCGTCTCCATCTCACTCACTCACGGCTATCTCTGCCTCTCCGTCTCCATCTCACTCACTCACGGCTATCTCTACCCCTCCGTCTCCATCTCACTCACTCACGCCTATCGCTACCCCTCCGTCTCCATCTCACTCACTCACGCCTATCTCTACCCCTCCGTCTCCATCTCACTCACTCACGGCTATCCCTACCCCGCCGTCTCCATCTCACTCACTCACAGCTATCTCTGCCTCTCCGTCTCCATCTCACTCACTCACGGCTATCTCTACCCCTCCGTCTCCATCTCACTCACTCACGCCTATCTCTACCCCTCCGTCTCCATCTCACTCACTCACGGCTATCTCTACCCCTCCGTCTCCATCTCACTCACTCACGCCTATCGCTACCCCGCCGTCTCCATCTCACTCACTCACGGCTATCTCTGCCTCTCCGTCTCCATCTCCCTCACGCACTCGCGGCTATCTCTACCCCGCCGTCTCCATCTCACTCACTCACGCCTATCTCTACCCCTCCGTCTCCATCTCACTCACTCACGCCTATCGCTACCCCGCCGTCTCCATCTCACTCACTCACGGCTATCTCTACCCCTCCGTCTCCATCGCACTCCCTCACGGCTATCTCTACCCCTCCGTCTCCATCTCACTCACTCACGCCTATCTCTACCCCTCCGTCTCCATCTCACTCACTCACGCCTATCTCTACCCCTCCCTCTCCATCTCACTCACTCACGCCTATCGCTACCCCTCCGTCTCCATCTCACTCACTCACGCCTTTCTCTACCCCTCCGTCTCCATCTCACTCACTCACGGCTATCTCTACCCCTCCGTCTCCATCTCCCTCACTCACAGCTATCTCTACCCCTCCGTCTCCATCTCACTCACTCACGGCTATCTCTACCCCCCCGTCTCCATCTCACTCACTCACAGCTATCTCTACCCCGCCGTCTCCATCTCACTCACTCTCGCCTATCTCTACCCCTCCGTCTCCATCTCACTCACTCACGCCTATCTCTACCCCTCCGTCTCCATCTCACTCACTCACGCCTATCTCTACTCCTCCGTTTCCATCTCACTCACTCACGCCTATCTCTACCCCTCCGTCTCCATCTCACTCACTCACGCCTATCTCTACCCCTCCGTCTCCATCTCACTCACTCACGCCTATCTCTACCCCTCCGTCTCCATCTCACTCACTCACGCCTATCTCTACTCCTCCGTCTCCATCTCACTCACTCACGCCTATCTCTACCCCTCCGTCTCCATCTCACTCACTCACAGCTATCTCTACCCATCCGTCTCCATCTCACTCACTCACGGCTATCTCTACCCCTCCGTCTCCATCTCACTCACTCACAGCTATTTCTACCCCTCCGTCTCCATCTCACTCACTCACGGCTATCTCTACCCCTCCGTCTCCATCTCACTCACTCACAGCTATCTCTACCCCGCCGTCTCCATCTCACTCACTCACGCCTATCTCTACCCCTCCGTCTCCATCTCACTCACTCACGCCTATCTCTACCCCTCCGTCTCCATCTCACTCACTCACGCCTATCTCTACTCCTCCGTCTCCATCTCACTCACTCACGCCTATCTCTACCCCTCCGTCTCCATCTCACTCACTCACGCCTATCTCTACCCCTCCGTCTCCATCTCACTCACTCACGCCTATCTCTACCCCTCCGTCTCCATCTCACTCACTCACGCCTATCTCTACTCCTCCGTCTCCATCTCACTCACTCACGCCTATCTCTACCCCTCCGTCTCCATCTCACTCACTCACGCCTATCTCTACCCCTCCGTCTCCATCTCACTCACTCACAGCTATCTCTACCCCTCCGTCTCCATCTCACTCACTCACGCCTATCTCTACCCCTCCGTCTCCATCTCACTCACTCACGCCTATCTCTACCCCTCCGTCTCCATCTCACTCACTCACGCCTATCTCTACCCCTCCGTCTCCATCTCACTCACTCACGCCTTTCTCTACCCCTCCGTCTCCATCTCACTCACTCACGGCTATCTCTACCCCTCCGTCTCCATCTCACTCACTCACGCCTATCTCTACCCCTCCGTCTCCATCTCACTCACTCACGCCTTTCTCTACCCCTCCGTCTCCATCTCACTCACTCACGCCTATCTCTACCCCTCCGTCTCCATCTCACTCACTCACGGCTATCTCTACCCCTCCGTCTCCATCTCACTCACTCACGCCTTTACTCTACCCCTCCGTCTCCATCTCACTCACTCACGCCTTTCTCTACCCCTCCGTCTCCATCTCACTCACTCACGCCTGTCTCTACCCCTCCGTCTCCATCTCACTCACTCACGCCTTTCTCTACCCCTCCGTCTCCATCTCACTCACTCACGCCTATCTCTACCCCTCCGTCTCCATCTCACTCACTCACGGCTATCTCTACCCCTCCGTCTCCATCTCACTCACTCACGCCTATCTCTACTCCTCCGTCTCCATCTCACTCACTCACGCCTATCTCTACCCCTCCGTCTCCATCTCACTCACTCACGCCTATCTCTACCCCTGGGTCTCCATCTCACTCACTCACGCCTATCTCTACCCCTCCGTCTCCATCTCACTCACTCACGCCTATCTCTACTCCTCCGTCTCCATCTCACTCACTCACGCCTATCTCTACCCCTCCGTCTCGATCTCACTCACTCACGCCTATCTCTACCCCTCCGTCTCCATCTCACTCACTCACAGCTATCTCTACCCCTCCGCCTCCATCTCACTCACTCACGCCTATCTCTACCCCTCCGTCTCCATCTCACTCACTCACGCCTATCTCTACCCCTCCGTCTCCATCTCACTCACTCACGCCTATCTCTACCCCTCCGTCTCCATCTCACTCACTCACGCCTTTCTCTACCCCTCCGTCTCCATCTCACTCACTCACGGCTATCTCTACGCCTCCGTCTCCATCTCACTCACTCACGCCTATCTCTACCCCTCCGTCTCCATCTCACTCACTCACGCCTTTCTCTACCCCTCCGTCTCCATCTCACTCACTCACGCCTATCTCTACCCCTCCGTCTCCATCTCACCCACTCACGGCTATCTCTACCCCTCCGTCTCCATCTCACTCACTCACGCCTATCTCTACCCCTCCGTCTCCATCTCACTCACTCACGCCTTTCTCTACCCCTCCGTCTCCATCTCACTCACTCACGCCTGTCTCTACCCCTCCGTCTCCATCTCACTCACTCACGCCTTTCTCTACCCCTCCGTCTCCATCTCACTCACTCACGCCTATCTCTACCCCTCCGTCTCCATCTCACTCACTCACGGCTATCTCTACCTCTCCGTCTCCATCTCACTCACTCACGCCTATCTCTACCCCTCCGTCTCCATCTCACTCACTCACGCCTATCTCTACCCCTCCGTCTCCATCTCACTCACTCATGCCTATCTCTACCCCTCCGTCTCCATCTCACTCACTCACGGCTATCTCTACCCCTCCGTCTCCATCTCACTCACTCACGCCTATCTCTACCCCTCCGTCTCCATCTCACTCACTCACGGCTATCCCTACCCCGCCGTCTCCATCTCAATCACTCACGGCTATCTCTACCCCTCCGTCTCCATCTCACTCACTCACGGCTATCTCTGCCTCTCCGTCTCCATCTCACTCACTCACGGCTATCTCTACCCCGCCGTCTCCATCTCACTCACTCACGCCTATCTCTACCCCTCCGTCTCCATCTCACTCACTCACGGCTATCTCTACCCCTCCTTCTCCATCTCACTCACTCACGGCTATCTCTACCCCTCCGTCTCCATCTCACTCACTCACGCCTATCTCTACCCCTCCGTCTCCATCTCACTCACTCACGCCTATCTCTACCCCTCCGTCTCCATTTCACTCACTCACGCCTTTCTCTACCCCTCCGTCTCCATCTCACTCACTCACGCCTATCTCTACCCCTCCGTCTCCATCTCACTCACTCACGGCTATCTCTACCCCGCCGTCTCGATCTCACTCACTCACGGCTATCTCTACCCCTCCGTCTCCATCTCACTCACTCACGGCTATCTCTGCCTCTCCGTCTCCATCTCACTCACTCACGGCTATCCCTACCCCTCCGTCTCCATCTCACTCACTCACGGATATCTCTACCCCTCCGTTTCCATCTCACTCACTCACGGCTATCTCTACCCCTCCGTCTCCATCTCACTCACTCACGGCTATCTCTGCCTCTCCGTCTCCATCTCACTCACTCACGGCTATCTCTACCCCTCCGTCTCCATCTCACTCACTCACGGCTATCTCTACCCCTCCGTCTCCATCTCACTCGCTCATGGCTATCTCTGCCTCTCCGTCTCCATCTCACTCACTCACGGCTATCTCTGCCTCTCCGTCTCCATCTCACTCACTCACGGCTATCTCTACCCCTCCGTCTCCATCTCACTCACTCACGGCTATGTCTACCCCTCCGTCTCCATCTCACTCACTCACGGCTATCTCTACCCCTCCGTCTCCATCTCACTCACTCACGCCTATCTCTACCCCTCCGTCTCCATCTCACTCACTCACGGCTATCTCTACCTCTCCGTCTCCATCTCACTCACTCACGCCTATCTCTACCCCTCCGTCTCCATCTCACTCACTCACGCCTATCTCTACCCCTCCGTCTCCATCTCACTCACTCATGCCTATCTCTACCCCTCCGTCTCCATCTCACTCACTCACGGCTATCTCTACCCCTCCGTCTCCATCTCACTCACTCACGCCTATCTCTACCCCTCCGTCTCCATCTCACTCACTCACGGCTATCCCTACCCCGCCGTCTCCATCTCAATCACTCACGGCTATCTCTACCCCTCCGTCTCCATCTCACTCACTCACGGCTATCTCTGCCTCTCCGTCTCCATCTCACTCACTCACGGCTATCCCTACCCCGCCGTCTCCATCTCAATCACTCACGGCTATCTCTACCCCTCCGTCTCCATCTCACTCACTCACGGCTATCTCTGCCTCTCCGTCTCCATCTCACTCACTCACGGCTATCTCTACCCCGCCGTCTCCATCTCACTCACTCACGCCTATCTCTACCCCTCCGTCTCCATCTCACTCACTCACGGCTATCTCTACCCCTCCGTCTCCATCTCACTCACTCACGGCTATCTCTACCCCTCCGTCTCCATCTCACTCACTCACGCCTATCTCTACCCCTCCGTCTCCATCTCACTCACTCACGCCTATCTCTACCCCTCCGTCTCCATTTCACTCACTCACGCCTTTCTCTACCCCTCCGTCTCCATCTCACTCACTCACGCCTATCTCTACCCCTCCGTCTCCATCTCACTCACTCACGGCTATCTCTACCCCGCCGTCTCGATCTCACTCACTCACGGCTATCTCTACCCCTCCGTCTCCATCTCACTCACTCACGGCTATCTCTGCCTCTCCGTCTCCATCTCACTCACTCACGGCTATCCCTACCCCTCCGTCTCCATCTCACTCACTCACGGATATCTCTACCCCTCCGTTTCCATCTCACTCACTCACGGCTATCTCTACCCCTCCGTCTCCATCTCACTCACTCACGGCTATCTCTGCCTCTCCGTCTCCATCTCACTCACTCACGGCTATCTCTACCCCTCCGTCTCCATCTCACTCACTCACGGCTATCTCTACCCCTCCGTCTCCATCTCACTCGCTCATGGCTATCTCTGCCTCTCCGTCTCCATCTCACTCACTCACGGCTATCTCTGCCTCTCCGTCTCCATCTCACTCACTCACGGCTATCTCTACCCCTCCGTCTCCATCTCACTCACTCACGGCTATCTCTACCCCTCCGTCTCCATCTCACTCACTCACGGCTATCTCTACCCCTCCGTCTCCATCTCACTCACTCACGCCTATCTCTACCCCTCTGTCTCCATCTCACTCACTCACGGCTATCTCTACCCCTCCGTCTCCATCTCACTCACTCACGGCTATCTCTACCCCTCCGTCTCCATCTCACTCACTCACGGCTATCTCTGCCTCTCCGTCTCCATCTCCCTCACTCACTCACGGCTATCTCTACCCCTCCGTCTCCATCTCACTCACTCACGGCTATCTCTACCCCTCCGTCTCCATCTCAGTCACTCACGGCTATCTCTACCCCGCCGTCTCCAATTCACTCACTCACAGCTATCTCTGCCTCTCCGTCTCCATCTCCCTCACTTACTCACGGCTATCTCTGCCTCTCCGTCTCCATCTCCCTCACTCACTCACGGCTATCTCTGCCTCTCTGTCTCCATCTCCCTCACTCACTCCCGGCTATCTCGGCCTCTCCGTCTCCATCTCCCTCACTCACTCACGGCTATCTCTTTCTCTCTGTCTCCATCTCCCTCACTCACTCACGGCTTTCTCTGCCTCTCTGTCTCCATCTCCCTCACTCACTCACGGCTATCTTTGCCTCTCCGTCTCCATCTCCCTCACTTACTCACGGCTATCTCTACCTCTCCGTCTCCATCTCCCTCACTCACTCACGGCTATCTCTGCCACTCCGTCTCCATCTCCCTCACTCACTTACGGCTATCTCTGTCTCTCTGTCTCCGTCTCACTCACTCACGGCTATCTCTGCCTCTCCGTCTCCATCTCCTTCACTCACTCACGGCTATCCCCGACTCTCCGTCTCCATCTCACTCACTCACGGCTTTCTCTACCCCTCCGTCTCCATCTCACTCACTCACAGCTATCTCTGCCTCTCCGTCTCCATCTCACTCACTCACGCCTATCTCTACCCCGCCGTCTCCATCTCACTCACTCACGGCTATCTCTACCCCGCCGTCTCCATCTCACTCACTCACGGCTATCTCTACCCCTCCGTCTCCATCTCACTCACTCACGGCTATCTCTACCCCTCCGTCTCCATCTCACTCACTCACGGCTATCTCTACCCCTCCGTCTCCATCTCACTCACTCACGGCTATCTCTACCCCGCCGTCTCCAATTCACTCACTCACAGCTATCTCTGCCCCGCCGTCTCCAATTCACTCACTCACAGCTATCTCTGCCTCTCCGTCTCCATCTCCCTCACTCACTCACGGCTATCTCTGCCTCTCTGTCTCCATCTCCCTCACTCACTCCCGGCTATCTCTGCCTCTCCGTCTCCATCTCCCTCACTCACTCACGGCTATCACTGTCTCTCTGTCTCCATCTCCCTCACTCACTCACGGCTTTCTCTGCCTCTCCGTCTCCATCTCCCTCACTCACTCACGGCTATCTTTGCCTCTCCGTCTCCATCTCCCTCACTCACTCACGGCTATCTCTGCCTCTCCGTCTCCATCTCCCTCACTCACTCACGGCTAACTCTGTCTCTCTGTCTCCGTCTCCCTCACTCACTCACGGCTATCTCTGCCTCTCCGTCTCCATCTCCCTCACTCACTTACGGCTATCTCTGTCTCTCTGTCTCCGTCTCCCTCACTCACTCACGGCTATCTCTGCTTCTCGGTCTCCATCTCCCTCACTCACTCACGGCTATCTCTGCCTCTCCGTCTCCATCTCCCTCACTCACTTACGGCTATCTCTGTCTCTCTGTCTCCGTCTCCCTCACTCACTCACGGCTATCTCTGCTTCTCTGTCTCCATCTCCCTCACTCACTCACGGCTATCTCTGTCTCTTTGTCTCCGTCTCCCTCACTCACTCACGGCTATCGCTGCCTCTCCGTCTCCATCTCCCCCACTCACTCACGGCTATCTCTGCCTCTCTGTCTCCATCTCCCTCACTCACTCACGGCTATCTCTGCCTCTCCGTCTCCATCTCCCTCACTCACTCACAGCTATCTCTGCCTCTCTGTCTCCGTCTCCCTCACTCACTCCCGGCTATCTCTGCCTCTCCGTCTCCATCTCCTTCACTCACTCACGGCTTTCTCTGCCTCTCTGTCTCCATCTCCCTCACTCACTCACGGCTATCCCTGCCTCTCTGTCTCCGTCTCCCTCACTCACTCCCGGCTATCTCTGCCTCTCCGTCTCCATCTCCCTCACTCACTCACGGCTATCTCTGTCTCTCAGACTCCGTCTCCCTCACTCACTCACGGCTATCTCTGCCTCTCCGTCTCCGTCTCCCTCACTCACTCCCGGCTATCTCTGCCTCTCCGTCTCCATCTCCCTCACTCACTCACGGCTTTCTCTGCCTCTCTGTCTCCATCTCCCTCACTCAGTCACGGCTATCTCTGCCTCTCCGTCTCCATCTCCCTCACTCACTCACGGCTATCTCTGCCTCTCTGTCTCCGTCTCCCTCACTCACACACGGCTATCTCTGCCTCTCCGTCTCCATCTCCCTCACTCACTCACGGCTATCTCTGCCTCTCTGTCAGCATCTCCCTCACTCACTCACGGCTATCTCTGCCTCTCTGTCTCCGTCTCCCTTACTCACTCCCGGCTATCTCTGCCTCTCCGTCTCCATCTCCCTCACTCACTCACGGCTATCTCTGCCTATCCGTCTCCACCTCCCTCACTCACTCACGGCTATCTCTGCCTCTCCGTCTCCATCTCCCTCACTCACTCACGGCTATCTCTGCCTCTCCGTCTCCATCTCCCTCACTCACTCACGGCTTTCTCTGCCTCTCTGTCTCCATCTCCCTCACTCACTCACGGCTTTCTCTGCCTCTCCGTCTCCATCTCCCTCACTCACTCACGGCTATCTCTGCCTCTCCGTCTCCATCTCCCTCACTCACTCACGGCTATCTCTGCCTCTCTGTCTCCGCCTCCCTCACTCACTCCCGGCTATCTCTGCCTGTCCGTCTCCATCTCCCTCACTCACTCACGGCTTTCTCTGCCTCTCTGTCTTCATCTCCCTCACTCACTCACGGCTATCTCTGCCTCTCCGTCTCCATCTCCCTCACTCACTCACGGCTATCTCTGCCTCTCGGTCTTCGTCTCACTCACTCACTCACGGCTATCTCTGCCTCTCTGTCTCCATCTCCCTCACTCACTCACGGCTATCTCTGCCTCTCTGTCTCCATCTCCCTCACTCACACACGGCTATCTCTGTCTCCGTCTCCCTCACTCACTCCCGGCTATCTCTGCCTGTCCGTCTCCATCTCCCTCACTCACTCACGGCTTTCTCTGCCTCTCTGTCTCCATCTCCCTCACTCACTCACGGCTATCTCTGCCTCTCCGTCTCCATCTCCCTCACTCACTCACGGCTATCTCTGCCTCTCTGTCTTCGTCTCACTCACTCACTCACGGCTATCTCTGCCTCTCTGTCTCCATCTCCCTCACTCACTCACGGCTATCTCTGCCTCTCTGTCTCCATCTCCCTCACTCACACACGGCTATCTCTGTCTCCGTCTCCCTCCCTCACTCACAGCTATCTCTGTCTCCGTCTCCCTCACTCACTCACGGCTATCTCTGCCTCTCCGTCTCCATCTCCCTCACTCACTCACGGCTATCTCTACCCCTCCGTCTCCATCTCCCTCACTCACTCACGGCTATCTCTGCCTCTCTGTCTCCGTCTCCCTCACTCACTCACGGCTATCTCTGCCTCTCTGTCTCCGTCTCCCTCACTCACTCACGGCTATCTCTGTCTCTCTGTCTCCATCTCCCTCACTCACTCACGGCTTTCTCTGCCTCTCTGTCTCCATCTCCCTCACTCACTCACGGCTATCTTTGCCTCTCCGTCTTCATCTCCCTCACTCACTCACGGCTATCTCTGCCTCTCCGTCTCCGTCTCCCTCACTCACTCACGGCTTTCTCTGCCTCTCTGTCTCCATCTCCCTCACTCACTCACGGCTATCTTTGCCTCTCCGTCTCCATCTCCCTCACTCACTCACGGCTATCTCTGCCTCTCCGTCTCCATCTCCCTCACTCACTCACGGCTATCTCTGTCTCTCTGTCTCCGTCTCCCTCACTCACTCACGGCTATCTCTGCCTCTCCGTCTCCATCTCCCTCACTCACTTACGGCTATCTCTGTCTCTCTGTCTCCGTCTCCCTCACTCACTCACGGCTATCTCTGCCTCTCCGTCTCCATCTCCCTCACTCACTCACGGCTATCTCTGCCTCTCTGTCTCCATCTCCCTCACTCACTCACGGCTATCTTTGCCTCTCCGTCTCCATCTCCCTCACTCACTCACGGCTATCTCTGCCTCTCCGTCTCCATCTCCCTCACTCACTCACGGCTATCTCTGTCTCTCTGTCTCCGTCTCCCTCACTCACTCACGGCTATCTCTGCCTCTCCGTCTCCATCTCCCTCACTCACTTACGGCTATCTCTGTCTCTCTGTCTCCGTCTCCCTCACTCACTCACGGCTATCTCTGCTTCTCTGTCTCCATCTCCCTCACTCACTCACGGCTATCTCTGTCTCTTTGTCTCCGTCTCCCTCACTCACTCACGGCTATCGCTGCCTCTCCGTCTCCATCTCCCCCACTCACTCACGGCTATCTCTGCCTCTCTGTCACCATCTCCCTCACTCACTCACGGCTATCTCTGCCTCTCCGTCTCCATCTCCCTCACTCACTTACGGCTATCTCTGTCTCTCTGTCTCCGTCTCCCTCACTCACTCACGGCTATCGCTGCCTCTCCGTCTCCATCTCCCCCACTCACTCACGGCTATCTCTGCCTCTCTGTCACCATCTCCCTCACTCACTCACGGCTATCTCTGCCTCTCCGTCTCCATCTCCCTCACTCACTCACAGCTATCTCTGCCTCTCTGTCTCCGTCTCCCTCACTCACTCCCGGCTATCTCTGCCTCTCCGTCTCCATCTCCTTCACTCACTCACGGCTTTCTCTGCCTCTCTGTCTCCATCTCCCTCACTCACTCACGGCTACCTCTGCCTCTCCGTCTCCATCTCCCTCACTCACTCACGGCTATCTCTGCCTCTCTGTCTCCGTCTCCCTCACTCACTCCCGGCTATCTCTGCCTCTCCGTCTCCATCTCCCTCACTCACTCACGGCTATCTCTGTCTCTCTGTCTCCGTCTCCCTCACTCACTCACGGCTATCTCTGCCTCTCCGTCTCCGTCTCCCTCACTCACTCCCGGCTATCTCTGCCTCTCCGTCTCCATCTCCCTCACTCACTCACGGCTTTCTCTGCCTCTCTGTCTCCATCTCCCTCACTCACTCACGGCTATCTCTGCCTCTCCGTCTCCATCTCCCTCACTCACTCACGGCTATCTCTGCCTCTCTGTCTCCGTCTCCCTCACTCACACACGGCTATCTCTGCCTCTCCGTCTCCATCTCCCTCACTCACTCACGGCTATCTCTGCCTCTCTGTCAGCATCTCCCTCACTCACTCACGGCTATCTCTGCCTCTCTGTCTCCGTCTCCCTTACTCACTCCCGGCTATCTCTGCCTCTCCGTCTCCATCTCCCTCACTCACTCACGGCTATCTCTGCCTATCCGTCTCCACCTCCCTCACTCACTCACGGCTATCTCTGCCTCTCCGTCTCCATCTCCCTCACTCACTCACGGCTATCTCTGCCTCTCCGTCTCCATCTCCCTCACTCACTCACGGCTTTCTCTGCCTCTCTGTCTCCATCTCCCTCACTCACTCACGGCTTTCTCTGCCTCTCCGTCTCCATCTCCCTCACTCACTCACGGCTATCTCTGCCTCTCCGTCTCCATCTCCCTCACTCACTCACGGCTATCTCTGCCTCTCTGTCTCCGTCTCCCTCACTCACTCCCGGCTATCTCTGCCTGTCCGTCTCCATCTCCCTCACTCACTCACGGCTTTCTCTGCCTCTCTGTCTTCATCTCCCTCACTCACTCACGGCTATCTCTGCCTCTCCGTCTCCATCTCCCTCACTCACTCACGGCTATCTCTGCCTCTCTGTCTTCGTCTCACTCACTCACTCACGGCTATCTCTGCCTCTCTGTCTCCATCTCCCTCACTCACTCACGGCTATCTCTGCCTCTCTGTCTCCATCTCCCTCACTCACACACGGCTATCTCTGTCTCCGTCTCCCTCACTCACTCCCGGCTATCTCTGCCTGTCCGTCTCCATCTCCCTCACTCACTCACGGCTATCTCTGCCTCTCCGTCTCCATCTCCCTCACTCACTCACGGCTATCTCTGCCTCTCTGTCTTCGTCTCACTCACTCACTCACGGCTATCTCTGCCACTCTGTCTCCATCTCCCTCACTCACTCACCGCTATCTCTGCCTCTCTGTCTCCATCTCCCTCACTCACACACGGCTATCTCTGTCTCCGTCTCCCTCCCTCACTCACAGCTATCTCTGTCTCCGTCTCCCTCACTCACTCACGGCTTTCTCTGCCTCTCCGTCTCCATCTCCCTCACTCACTCACGGCTATCTCTACCCCTCCGTCTCCATCTCCCTCACTCACTCACGGCTATCTCTGCCTCTCTGTCTCCGTCTCCCTCACTCACTCACGGCTATCTCTGCCTCTCTGTCTCCGTCTCCCTCACTCACTCACGGCTATCTCTGTCTCTCTGTCTCCGTCTCCCTCCCTCACTCACGGCTATCTCTGCCTCTCCGTCTCCATCTCCCTCACTCACTCCCGGCTATCTCTGTCTCCGTCTCCCTCCCTCACTCACGGCTATCTCTGCCTCTCCGTCTCCATCTCCCTCACTCACTCCCGGCTATCTCTGTCTCCGTCTCACTCCCTCACTCACGGCTATCTCTGCCTCTCCGTCTCCATCTCCCTCACTCACTCACAGCTATCTCTGTCTCCGTCTCCCTCCCTCACTCACGGCTATCTCTGCCTCTCCGTCTCCATCTCCCTCACTCACTCCCGGCTATCTCTGTCTCTCTGTCTCCGTCTCACTCCCTCACTCACGGCTATCTCTGCCTCTCCGTCTCCATCTCCCTCACTCACTCACGGCTATCTCTGCCTCTCTGTCTCCGTCTCCCTCACTCACTCACGGCTATCTCTGCCTCTCTGTCTCCGTCTCACTCACTCACTCACGGCTATCTCTGTCTCCGTCTCACTCACGCACTCACGGCTATCTCTGCCTCTCCGTCTCCATCTCCCTCACTCACGGCTATCTCTGCCTCTCTGTCTCCGTCTCCCTCCCTCACTCACGGCTATCTCTGGCTCTCCGTCTCCATCTCCCTCACTCATTCACAGCTATCTCTGCCTCTCTGTCTCCATCTCCCTCACTCACTCACAGCTATCTCTGTCTCTCTGTCTCCATCTCCCTCACTCACCCACGGCTATCTCTGTCTCTCTGTCTCCGTCTCCCTCCCTCACTCACAGCTATCTCTGCCTCTCCGTCTCCTTCTCCCTCACTCACTCACGGCTATCTCTACCCCTCCGTCTCCATCTCACTCACTCACGGCTATCTCTGTCTCCCCGTCTCCTTCTCCCTCACTCACTCACTCACTCACGGCTATCTCTGCCTCCGTCTCCCTCCCTCACTCACGGCTATCTCTGCCTCTCCGTCTCCTTCTCCCTCACTCACTCACGGCTATCTCTACCCCTCCGTCTCCATCTCACTCACTCACGGCTATCTCTGCCTCTCCGTCTCCATCTCCCTCACTCACTCACGGCTATCTCGGCCTCTCCGTCTCCATCTCCCTCACTCACTCACGGCTATCTCTACCCCTCCGTCTCCATCTCACTCACTCACGGCTATCTCTGCCTCTCCGTCTCCATCTCCCTCACTCACTCACGGCTATCTCGGCCTCTCCGTCTCCATCTCCCTCACTCACTCACGACTATCTCTACCCCTCCGTCTCCATCTCACTCACTCACGGCTATCTCTGCCTCTCCGTCTCCATCTCCCTCACTCACTCACGGCTATCTCGGCCTCTCCGTCTCCATCTCCCTCACTCACTCACGGCTATCTCTGCCTCTCTGTCTCCGTCTCCCTCCCTCACTCACGGCTATCTCTGTCTCCCCGTCTCCATCTCCCTCACTCACTCACGGCTATATCTGCCTCTCTGTCTCCGTCTCCCTCACTCACTCACGGCTATCTCTGCCTCTCCGTCTCCATCTCCCTCACTCACTCACGGCTATCTCTGCCTCTCCGTCTCCATCTCCCTCACTCACGCACGGCTATCTCTGCCTCTCCGTCTCCGTCTCCCTCACTCACTCACGGCTATCTCTGCCTCTCTGTCTCCATCTCCCTCATTCACGGCTATCTCTGCCTCTCTGTCTCCATCTCCCTCACTCATTCACGGCTATCTCTGCCTCTCTGTCTCCATCTCCCTCACTCACTCACGGCTATCTCTGTCTCCGCCTCACTCACTCACGGCTATCTCTGTATCTCTGTCTCCATCTCCCTCACGCAATCACGGCTATCTCTGCCTCTCTGTCTCCATTTCCCTCTCTCACTCACGGCTATCTCTGCCTCTCCGTCTCCATCTCCCTTACTGACTCACGGCTATCTCTGCCTCTCCGTCTCCATCTCCCTCACTCACTCACGGCTATCTCTGTCTCTCTGTCTTCGTCTCTCTCCCTCACTCACGGCTATTTCTGCCTCTCTGTCTCCATCTCTCTCACTCACTCACGGCTATCTCTGCCTCTCCGTCTCCATCTCCCTCACTCACTCACGGCTATCTCTGCCTCTCCGTCTCCATCTCCCTCACTCACTCACGGCTATCTCTGTATCTCTGTCTCCATCTCCCTCACGCACTCACGGCTATCTCTGCCTCTCTGTCTCCATTTCCCTCTCTCACTCACGGCTATCTCTGCCTCTCCGTCTCCATCTCCCTCACTGACTCACGGCTATCTCTGCCTCGCCGTCTCCATCTCCCTCACTCACTCACGGCTATTTCTGCCTCTCTGTCTCCATCTCCCTCACTCACTCACGGCTATCTCTGTCTGCCTCTCTGTCTCCATCTCCCTCATTCACTCACGGCTATCTCTGCCTCTCTGTCTCCATCTCCCTCACTCACGGCTATCTCTGCCTCTCTGTCTCCATTTCCCTCACTCACTCCCGGCTATCTCGGCCTCTCCGTCTCCATCTCCCTCACTCACTCACGGCTATCTCTGCCTCTCTGTCTCTATCTCCCTCACTCACTCACGGCTATCTCTGTCTGCCTCTCTGTCTCCATCTCCCTCACTCACGGCTATCCCCGCCTCTCCGTCTCCATCTCCCTCACTCACTCACGGCTATCTCTGCCTCTCGGTCTTCGTCTCACTCACTCACTCACGGCTATCTCTGCCTCTCTGTCTCCATCTCCCTCACTCACTCACGGCTATCTCTGCCTCTCTGTCTCCATCTCCCTCACTCACACACGGCTATCTCTGTCTCCGTCTCCCTCACTCACTCCCGGCTATCTCTGCCTGTCCGTCTCCATCTCCCTCACTCACTCACGGCTTTCTCTGCCTCTCTGTCTCCATCTCCCTCACTCACTCACGGCTATCTCTGCCTCTCCGTCTCCATCTCCCTCACTCACTCACGGCTATCTCTGCCTCTCTGTCTTCGTCTCACTCACTCACTCACGGCTATCTCTGCCTCTCTGTCTCCATCTCCCTCACTCACTCACGGCTATCTCTGCCTCTCTGTCTCCATCTCCCTCACTCACACACGGCTATCTCTGTCTCCGTCTCCCTCCCTCACTCACAGCTATCTCTGTCTCCGTCTCCCTCACTCACTCACGGCTATCTCTGCCTCTCCGTCTCCATCTCCCTCACTCACTCACGGCTATCTCTACCCCTCCGTCTCCATCTCCCTCACTCACTCACGGCTATCTCTGCCTCTCTGTCTCCGTCTCCCTCACTCACTCACGGCTATCTCTGCCTCTCTGTCTCCGTCTCCCTCACTCACTCACGGCTATCTCTGTCTCTCTGTCTCCATCTCCCTCACTCACTCACGGCTTTCTCTGCCTCTCTGTCTCCATCTCCCTCACTCACTCACGGCTATCTTTGCCTCTCCGTCTTCATCTCCCTCACTCACTCACGGCTATCTCTGCCTCTCCGTCTCCGTCTCCCTCACTCACTCACGGCTTTCTCTGCCTCTCTGTCTCCATCTCCCTCACTCACTCACGGCTATCTTTGCCTCTCCGTCTCCATCTCCCTCACTCACTCACGGCTATCTCTGCCTCTCCGTCTCCATCTCCCTCACTCACTCACGGCTATCTCTGTCTCTCTGTCTCCGTCTCCCTCACTCACTCACGGCTATCTCTGCCTCTCCGTCTCCATCTCCCTCACTCACTTACGGCTATCTCTGTCTCTCTGTCTCCGTCTCCCTCACTCACTCACGGCTATCTCTGCCTCTCCGTCTCCATCTCCCTCACTCACTCACGGCTATCTCTGCCTCTCTGTCTCCATCTCCCTCACTCACTCACGGCTATCTTTGCCTCTCCGTCTCCATCTCCCTCACTCACTCACGGCTATCTCTGCCTCTCCGTCTCCATCTCCCTCACTCACTCACGGCTATCTCTGTCTCTCTGTCTCCGTCTCCCTCACTCACTCACGGCTATCTCTGCCTCTCCGTCTCCATCTCCCTCACTCACTTACGGCTATCTCTGTCTCTCTGTCTCCGTCTCCCTCACTCACTCACGGCTATCTCTGCTTCTCTGTCTCCATCTCCCTCACTCACTCACGGCTATCTCTGTCTCTTTGTCTCCGTCTCCCTCACTCACTCACGGCTATCGCTGCCTCTCCGTCTCCATCTCCCCCACTCACTCACGGCTATCTCTGCCTCTCTGTCACCATCTCCCTCACTCACTCACGGCTATCTCTGCCTCTCCGTCTCCATCTCCCTCACTCACTTACGGCTATCTCTGTCTCTCTGTCTCCGTCTCCCTCACTCACTCACGGCTATCGCTGCCTCTCCGTCTCCATCTCCCCCACTCACTCACGGCTATCTCTGCCTCTCTGTCACCATCTCCCTCACTCACTCACGGCTATCTCTGCCTCTCCGTCTCCATCTCCCTCACTCACTCACAGCTATCTCTGCCTCTCTGTCTCCGTCTCCCTCACTCACTCCCGGCTATCTCTGCCTCTCCGTCTCCATCTCCTTCACTCACTCACGGCTTTCTCTGCCTCTCTGTCTCCATCTCCCTCACTCACTCACGGCTACCTCTGCCTCTCCGTCTCCATCTCCCTCACTCACTCACGGCTATCTCTGCCTCTCTGTCTCCGTCTCCCTCACTCACTCCCGGCTATCTCTGCCTCTCCGTCTCCATCTCCCTCACTCACTCACGGCTATCTCTGTCTCTCTGTCTCCGTCTCCCTCACTCACTCACGGCTATCTCTGCCTCTCCGTCTCCGTCTCCCTCACTCACTCCCGGCTATCTCTGCCTCTCCGTCTCCATCTCCCTCACTCACTCACGGCTTTCTCTGCCTCTCTGTCTCCATCTCCCTCACTCACTCACGGCTATCTCTGCCTCTCCGTCTCCATCTCCCTCACTCACTCACGGCTATCTCTGCCTCTCTGTCT
This sequence comes from Arenicola marina, assembly GCA_964019135.1. NCBI lineage: Eukaryota > Metazoa > Annelida > Polychaeta > Arenicolidae > Arenicola > Arenicola marina. Next base: position 30,432,409 of record OZ025257.1, read on the forward strand.
CCGTCTCCCTCACTCACACACGGCTATCTCTGCCTCTCCGTCTCCATCTCCCTCACTCACTCACGGCTATCTCTGCCTCTCTGTCAGCATCTCCCTCACTCACTCACGGCTATCTCTGCCTCTCTGTCTCCGTCTCCCTTACTCACTCCCGGCTATCTCTGCCTCTCCGTCTCCATCTCCCTCACTCACTCACGGCTATCTCTGCCTATCCGTCTCCACCTCCCTCACTCACTCACGGCTATCTCTGCCTCTCCGTCTCCATCTCCCTCACTCACTCACGGCTATCTCTGCCTCTCCGTCTCCATCTCCCTCACTCACTCACGGCTTTCTCTGCCTCTCTGTCTCCATCTCCCTCACTCACTCACGGCTTTCTCTGCCTCTCCGTCTCCATCTCCCTCACTCACTCACGGCTATCTCTGCCTCTCCGTCTCCATCTCCCTCACTCACTCACGGCTATCTCTGCCTCTCTGTCTCCGTCTCCCTCACTCACTCCCGGCTATCTCTGCCTGTCCGTCTCCATCTCCCTCACTCACTCACGGCTTTCTCTGCCTCTCTGTCTTCATCTCCCTCACTCACTCACGGCTATCTCTGCCTCTCCGTCTCCATCTCCCTCACTCACTCACGGCTATCTCTGCCTCTCTGTCTTCGTCTCACTCACTCACTCACGGCTATCTCTGCCTCTCTGTCTCCATCTCCCTCACTCACTCACGGCTATCTCTGCCTCTCTGTCTCCATCTCCCTCACTCACACACGGCTATCTCTGTCTCCGTCTCCCTCACTCACTCCCGGCTATCTCTGCCTGTCCGTCTCCATCTCCCTCACTCACTCACGGCTATCTCTGCCTCTCCGTCTCCATCTCCCTCACTCACTCACGGCTATCTCTGCCTCTCTGTCTTCGTCTCACTCACTCACTCACGGCTATCTCTGCCACTCTGTCTCCATCTCCCTCACTCACTCACGGCTATCTCTGCCTCTCTGTCTCCATCTCCCTCACTCACACACGGCTATCTCTGTCTCCGTCTCCCTCCCTCACTCACAGCTATCTCTGTCTCCGTCTCCCTCACTCACTCACGGCTTTCTCTGCCTCTCCGTCTCCATCTCCCTCACTCACTCACGGCTATCTCTACCCCTCCGTCTCCATCTCCCTCACTCACTCACGGCTATCTCTGCCTCTCTGTCTCCGTCTCCCTCACTCACTCACGGCTATCTCTGCCTCTCTGTCTCCGTCTCCCTCACTCACTCACGGCTATCTCTGTCTCTCTGTCTCCGTCTCCCTCCCTCACTCACGGCTATCTCTGCCTCTCCGTCTCCATCTCCCTCACTCACTCCCGGCTATCTCTGTCTCCGTCTCCCTCCCTCACTCACGGCTATCTCTGCCTCTCCGTCTCCATCTCCCTCACTCACTCCCGGCTATCTCTGTCTCCGTCTCACTCCCTCACTCACGGCTATCTCTGCCTCTCCGTCTCCATCTCCCTCACTCACTCACAGCTATCTCTGTCTCCGTCTCCCTCCCTCACTCACGGCTATCTCTGCCTCTCCGTCTCCATCTCCCTCACTCACTCCCGGCTATCTCTGTCTCTCTGTCTCCGTCTCACTCCCTCACTCACGGCTATCTCTGCCTCTCCGTCTCCATCTCCCTCACTCACTCACGGCTATCTCTGCCTCTCTGTCTCCGTCTCCCTCACTCACTCACGGCTATCTCTGCCTCTCTGTCTCCGTCTCACTCACTCACTCACGGCTATCTCTGTCTCCGTCTCACTCACGCACTCACGGCTATCTCTGCCTCTCCGTCTCCATCTCCCTCACTCACGGCTATCTCTGCCTCTCTGTCTCCGTCTCCCTCCCTCACTCACGGCTATCTCTGGCTCTCCGTCTCCATCTCCCTCACTCATTCACAGCTATCTCTGCCTCTCTGTCTCCATCTCCCTCACTCACTCACAGCTATCTCTGTCTCTCTGTCTCCATCTCCCTCACTCACCCACGGCTATCTCTGTCTCTCTGTCTCCGTCTCCCTCCCTCACTCACAGCTATCTCTGCCTCTCCGTCTCCTTCTCCCTCACTCACTCACGGCTATCTCTACCCCTCCGTCTCCATCTCACTCACTCACGGCTATCTCTGTCTCCCCGTCTCCTTCTCCCTCACTCACTCACTCACTCACGGCTATCTCTGCCTCCGTCTCCCTCCCTCACTCACGGCTATCTCTGCCTCTCCGTCTCCTTCTCCCTCACTCACTCACGGCTATCTCTACCCCTCCGTCTCCATCTCACTCACTCACGGCTATCTCTGCCTCTCCGTCTCCATCTCCCTCACTCACTCACGGCTATCTCGGCCTCTCCGTCTCCATCTCCCTCACTCACTCACGGCTATCTCTACCCCTCCGTCTCCATCTCACTCACTCACGGCTATCTCTGCCTCTCCGTCTCCATCTCCCTCACTCACTCACGGCTATCTCGGCCTCTCCGTCTCCATCTCCCTCACTCACTCACGACTATCTCTACCCCTCCGTCTCCATCTCACTCACTCACGGCTATCTCTGCCTCTCCGTCTCCATCTCCCTCACTCACTCACGGCTATCTCGGCCTCTCCGTCTCCATCTCCCTCACTCACTCACGGCTATCTCTGCCTCTCTGTCTCCGTCTCCCTCCCTCACTCACGGCTATCTCTGTCTCCCCGTCTCCATCTCCCTCACTCACTCACGGCTATATCTGCCTCTCTGTCTCCGTCTCCCTCACTCACTCACGGCTATCTCTGCCTCTCCGTCTCCATCTCCCTCACTCACTCACGGCTATCTCTGCCTCTCCGTCTCCATCTCCCTCACTCACGCACGGCTATCTCTGCCTCTCCGTCTCCGTCTCCCTCACTCACTCACGGCTATCTCTGCCTCTCTGTCTCCATCTCCCTCATTCACGGCTATCTCTGCCTCTCTGTCTCCATCTCCCTCACTCATTCACGGCTATCTCTGCCTCTCTGTCTCCATCTCCCTCACTCACTCACGGCTATCTCTGTCTCCGCCTCACTCACTCACGGCTATCTCTGTATCTCTGTCTCCATCTCCCTCACGCAATCACGGCTATCTCTGCCTCTCTGTCTCCATTTCCCTCTCTCACTCACGGCTATCTCTGCCTCTCCGTCTCCATCTCCCTTACTGACTCACGGCTATCTCTGCCTCTCCGTCTCCATCTCCCTCACTCACTCACGGCTATCTCTGTCTCTCTGTCTTCGTCTCTCTCCCTCACTCACGGCTATTTCTGCCTCTCTGTCTCCATCTCTCTCACTCACTCACGGCTATCTCTGCCTCTCCGTCTCCATCTCCCTCACTCACTCACGGCTATCTCTGCCTCTCCGTCTCCATCTCCCTCACTCACTCACGGCTATCTCTGTATCTCTGTCTCCATCTCCCTCACGCACTCACGGCTATCTCTGCCTCTCTGTCTCCATTTCCCTCTCTCACTCACGGCTATCTCTGCCTCTCCGTCTCCATCTCCCTCACTGACTCACGGCTATCTCTGCCTCGCCGTCTCCATCTCCCTCACTCACTCACGGCTATTTCTGCCTCTCTGTCTCCATCTCCCTCACTCACTCACGGCTATCTCTGTCTGCCTCTCTGTCTCCATCTCCCTCATTCACTCACGGCTATCTCTGCCTCTCTGTCTCCATCTCCCTCACTCACGGCTATCTCTGCCTCTCTGTCTCCATTTCCCTCACTCACTCCCGGCTATCTCGGCCTCTCCGTCTCCATCTCCCTCACTCACTCACGGCTATCTCTGCCTCTCTGTCTCTATCTCCCTCACTCACGGCTATCTCTGTCTGCCTCTCTGTCTCCATCTCCCTCACTCACGGCTATCCCCGCCTCTCCGTCTCCATCTCCCTCACTCACTCACGGCTATCTCTGCCTCTCCGTCTCCGTCTCCCTCACTCACTCACGGCTATCTCTGCCTCTCTGTCTCCATCTCCCTCACTCACTCACGGCTATCTCTGCCTCTCTGTCTCCATATCCCTCACTCACTCACGGCTATCTCTGCCTCTCTGTCTCCATCTCCCTCACTCACTCACGGCTATCTCTGCCTCTCTGTCTCCATCTCCCTCACTCACTCACGGCTATCTCTGCCTCTCTGTCTCCATCTCCCTCACTCACGGCTATCTCTGCCTCTCTGTCTCCGTCTCCCTCACTCACACACGGCTACCTGTGCCTCTCTGTCTCCATCTCCCTCACTCACTCACGGCTATCTCTGCCTCTCTGTCCCTATCTCCCTCACTCACTCACAGCTATCTCTGCCTCTCTGTCTCCATCTCCCTCACTCACTCACGGCTATCTCTGCCTCTCTGTCTCCATCTCCCTCACTCACTCACGGCTATCTCTGCCTCTCTGTCTCCATTTCCCTCTCTCACTCACGGCTATCTCTGCCTCTCCGTCTCCATCTCCCTCACTGACTCACGGCTATCTCTGCCTCGCCGTCTCCATCTCCCTCACTCACTCACGGCTATTTCTGCCTCTCTGTCTCCATCTCCCTCACTCACTCACGGCTATCTCTGTCTGCCTCTCTGTCTCCATCTCCCTCATTCACTCACGGCTATCTCTGCCTCTCTGTCTCCATCTCCCTCACTCACGGCTATCTCTGCCTCTCTGTCTCCATTTCCCTCACTCACTCCCGGCTATCTCGGCCTCTCCGTCTCCATCTCCCTCACTCACTCACGGCTATCTCTGCCTCTCTGTCTCTATCTCCCTCACTCACTCACGGCTATCTCTGTCTGCCTCTCTGTCTCCATCTCCCTCACTCACGGCTATCTCTGCCTCTCTGTCTCCGTCTCCCTCACTCACACACGGCTACCTGTGCCTCTCTGTCTCCATCTCCCTCACTCACTCACGGCTATCTCTGCCTCTCTGTCCCTATCTCCCTCACTCACTCACAGCTATCTCTGCCTCTCTGTCTCCATCTCCCTCACTCACTCACGGCTATCTCTGCCTCTCTGTCTCCATCTCCCTCACTCACTCACGGCTATCCCCGCCTCTCCGTCTCCATCTCCCTCACTCACTCACGGCTATCTCTACCTCTCCGTCTCCGTCTCCCTCACTCACTCACGGCTATCTCTGCCTCTCTATCTCCATCTCCCTCACTCACTCACGGCTATCTCTGCCTCTCCGTCTCCATCTCCCTCACTCACTCACGGCTATCTCTGCCTCTCTGTCTCCATTGCCCTCTCTCAATCACGGCTATCTCTGCCTCTCCGTCTCCATCTCCCTCACTCACTCACGGCTATCTCTGTCTCTCTGTCTCCATCTCCCTCACTCACTCACGGCTATATCTGCCTCTCCGTCTCCATCTCCCTCACTCACTCACGGCTATCTCTGCCTCTCTGTCTCCATCTCCCTCTCTCACTCACGGCTATCTCTGCCTCTCCGTCTCCATCTCCCTCACTCACTCACGGCTATCTCTGCCTCTCTGTCTCCATCTCCCTCACTCACTCACGGCTATCTCTGCCTCTCCGTCTCCATCTCCCTCACTCACTCACGGCTATCTCTGCCTATCCGTCTCCACCTCCCTCACTCACTCACGGCTATCTCTGCCTCTCCGTCTCCATCTCCCTCACTCACTCACGGCTATCTCTGCCTCTCTGTCTCCATTTCCCTCACTCACTCCCGGCTATCTCTGCCTCTCCGTCTCCATCTCCCTCACTCACTCACGGCTATCTCTGCCTCTCTGTCTCCGTCTCCCTCACTCACTCACGGCTATCTCTGCCTCTCCGTCTCCATCTCCCTCACTCACTCACGGCTATCTCTGCCTCTCCGTCTCCATCTCCCTCACTCACTCACGGCTATCTCTGCCTCTCCGTCTCCATCTCCCTCATTTACGGCTGTCTCTGCCTCCCCGTCTCCATCTCCCTCACTCACTCACGGCTATCTCTGCCTCTCTGTCTCCATCTCCCTCGCTCACTCACGGCTATCTCTGCCTCTCCGTCTCCATCTCCCTCACTCACTCACGGCTATCTCTGCCTCTCCGTCTCCATCTCCCTCACTCACTCACGGCTATCTCTGCCTCTCCGTCTCCATCTCCCTCACTCACTCACGGCTATCTCTGCCTCTCCGTCTCCATCTCCCTCACTCACTCACGGCTATCTCTGCCTCTCCGTCTCCATCTCCCTCATTCACGGCTATCTCTGCCTCTCTGTCTCCATCTCCCTCACTCACTCACGGCTATCTCTGCCTCTCTGTCTCCATCTCCCTCACTCACTCACGGCTATCTCTGCCTCTCTGTCTCCATCTCCCTCACTCACGGCTATCTCTGCCTCTCTGTCTCCATCTCCCTCACTCACGGCTATCTCTGCCCTTTCCGTCTCCATCTCCCTCACTCACTCACGGCTATCTCTGCCTCTCCGTCTCCATCTCCCTTTCTCACTCACGACTATCTCTGCCTCTCCGTCTCCATCTCCCTCAATCACTCTCTCTCCCATTCCCCTCGCCTCTCTGCCTTCCATTGTCTCGCCTTGTCTCCTAGACGGTTGCATCCAGCTTAGCCTTACCGGGGATAAACGTAGATGCATCGCGAATGGTTTGTCGCAGTTGGGCAAGCTGCAGCGTGTTGGTGAGGGGGCGGGTGGAGGGGTGGGTGAGACTCGGTGGCCATGCTAACCAACGGTCAGCAAGCGTGAAGTCCATTAGACAATCATCCTAGTGCGTGAGCGGCGGAATTGAAATGTTAATCTTACTGGTTATTGATACAAGGGGCCCCCTCGCGGCGCAACGGCAAATCAATACACTTCACATTCTGTGGATCTCCCGGGGGTGGCGCCGGGAAGCGGGAGGGAGCAGGCTCTTTCTGTGGATCTTCCGGGGGTGGCGCCGCGGAGCGGGAGTGGGGCAGGCTCCTTCTGTCGATCTCCCGGGGGTGGCGCCCGGGAGCGGGAGAGGGCAGGCTCCTTCTGTGGATCTTCCGGGGGTGGCGCCGCGGAGCGGGAGGGGGGCAAGCTCCTTCTGTGGATCTCCCGGGGGTGGCGCCGGGGAGGGGGAGGGGGCAGGCTCCTTCTGTGGATCTCCCGGGGGTGGCGCCGGGGAGGGGGAGGGGGCAGGCTCCTTCTGTGGATCTCCCGAGGGTGGCGCCGGGGAGCGGGAGGGGGCAGGCTCCTTCTGTGGATCTCCCGGGGGTGGCGCCGGGGAGGGGGAGGGGGCAGGCTCCTTCTGTGGATCTCCCGTGGGTGGCGCCGGGGAGCGGGAGGGGGCAGGCTCCTTCTGTGGATCTCCCGTGGGTGGCGCCGGGGAGGGGGAGGGGGCAGGCTCCTTCTGCGGATCTCCCGGGGGTGGCGCCGGGGAGGGGGAGGGGCCAGGCTCCTTCTGTGGATCTCCCGGGGGTGGCGCTCGGGAGCGGGAGGGGGCAGGCTCCTTCTGTGGATCTCCCGGGGGTGGCGCCGGGGAGGGGGAGGGGGCAGGTTCCTTCTGTGGATCTCCCGGGGGTGGCGCCGGGGAGGGGGAGGGGGCAGGCTCCTTCTGTATATCTCCCGGGGGTGGCGCCGGGGAGGGGGAGGGGGCAGGCTCCATCCGTGGATCTCCCGGGGGTGGCGCCGGGGAGCGGGAGGGGGCAGGCGCCTTCTGTGGATCTCCCGGGGGTGGCGCCGGGGAGGGGGAGGGGGCAGGTTCCTTCTGTATATCTCCCGGGGGTGGCGCCGGGGAGGGGGAGGGGGCAGGCTCCATCCGTGGATCTCCCGGGGGTGGCGCCGGGGAGCGGGAGGGGGCAGGCTCCTTCTGTGGATCTCCCGGGGGTGGCGCCGGGGGGCGGGAGGGGGCAGGCTCCTTCTGTGGATCTCCCGGGGGTGGCGCCGGGGGGCGGGAGGGGGCAGGCTCCTTCTGTGGATTTCCCGTGGGTGGCGCCGGGGAGCGGGAGGGGGCAGGCTCCTTCTGTGGATCTCCCGGGGGTGGCGCCGGGGAGGGGGAGGGGGCAGGCTCCATCCGTGGATCTCCCGGGGGTGGCGCCGGGGAGCGGGAGGGGGCAGGCTCCTTCTGTGGATCTCCCGGGGGTGGCGCCGGGGGGCGGGAGGGGGCAGGCTCCTTCTGTGGATCTCCCGGGGGTGGCGCCGGGGAGCGGGAGGGGGCAGGCTCCTTCTGTGGATCTCCGGGGGGTGGCGCCGGGGAGCGGGAGGGGGCAGGCTCCTTCTGTGGATCTCCCGTGGGTGGCGCCGGGGAGGGGGAGGGGGCAGGCTCCTTCTGTGGATCTCCCGGGGGTGGCGCCGGGGAGCGGGAGGGGGCAGGCGCCTTCTGTGGATCTCCCGGGGGTGGCGCCGGGGAGGGGGAGGGGGCAGGCTCCTTCTGTATATCTCCCGGGGGTGGCGCCGGGGAGGGGGAGGGGGCAGGCTCCATCCGTGGATCTCCCGGGGGTGGCGCCGGGGAGCGGGAGGGGGCAGGCTCCTTCTGTGGATCTCCCGGGGGTGGCGCCGGGGGGCGGGAGGGGGCAGGCTCCTTCTGTGGATCTCCCGGGGGTGGCGCCGGGGAGCGGGAGGGGGCAGGCTCCTTCTGTGGATCTCCGGGGGGTGGCGCCGGGGAGCGGGAGGGGGCAGGCTCCTTCTGTGGATCTCCCGTGGGTGGCGCCGGGGAGGGGGAGGGGGCAGGCTCCTTCTGTGGATCTCCCGGGGGTGGCGCCGGGGAGGGGGAGGGGGCAGGCTCCTTCTGTGGATCTCCCGGGTGTGGCGCCGGGGAGCGGGATGGGGCAGGCTCCTTCTGTGGATCTCCCGTGGGTGGCGCCGGGGAGGGGGAGCGGGCAGGCTCCTTCTGTGGATCTCCCGGGGGTGGCGCCGGGGAGGGGGAGGGGGCAGGCTCCTTCTGTGGATCTCCCGGGGGTGGCGCCGGGGAGCGGGAGGGGGCAGGCTCCTTCTGTAGATCCCCCGGGGGTGGCGCCGGGGAGCGGGAGGGGGCAGGCTCCTTCTGTGGATCTCCCGGGGGTGGGGCCGGGGAGCGGGAGGGGGCAGGCTCCTTCTGTGGATCTCCCGGGGGTGGCGCCGGGGAGGGGGAGGGGGCAGGCTCCTTCTGTGGATCTCCCGGGGGTGGCGCCGGGGAGCGGGAGGGGGCAGGCTCCTTCTGTTGATCTCCCGGGGGTGGCGCCGGGGAAGGGGGGGGGGGCAGGCTCCTTCTGTGGATCTCCCGGGGGTGGCGCCGGGGAGCGGGAGGGGGCAGGCTCCTTCTGTGGATCTCCCGGGGGTGGCGCCGGGGAGGGGGAGGGGCCAGGCTCCTTCTGTGGATCTCCCGGGGGTGGCGCCGGGGAGCGGGCGGGGGCAGGCTCCTTCTGTGAATCTCTCGGGTGTGGCGCCGGGGAGCGGGAGGGGGCAGGCTCCTTCTGTGGATCTCCCGGGGGTGGCGCCGGGGAGGGGGAGGGGGCAGGCTCCTTCTGTGGATCTCCCGGGAGTGGCGCCGGGGAGCGGGAGGGGGCAGGCTCCTTCTGTGGATCTCCCGGGGGTGGCGCCGGGGAAGGGGAGGGGCCAGGCTCCTTCTGTGGATCTTCCGGGGGTGGGGCCTGGGAGCGGGAGGGGGCAGGCTCCTTCTGTGAATCTCTCGGGTGTGGCGCCGGGGAGCGGGAGGGGGGCAGGCTCCTTCTGTGGATCTCCCGGGGGTGGGGCCGGGGAGCGGGAGGGGGCAGGCTCCTTCTGTGGATCTCCCGGGGGTGGCGCCGGGAAGGGGGAGGGGGCAGGCTCCTTCTGTGGATCTCTCGGGGGTGGCGCCGGGGAGCGGGAGGGGGCAGGCTCCTTCGTGACCACGTTTCACCTTGAGTGACTTTTATTATCCATATTTATAGGTAATTTATCCAATGCAGGGCAACTGCTTACGTATGCCATGGCATTTATGAGGCATGTAGGCCTATTGGTTTCATATATATAAAGCCAAGTGTGTTTCTATTCCCACCATTTGGCAAGTTGTAGGACTTGACCGGAGACAATCTAGACTACTCGAAACTGTGCACCCCGTACATTTGCCAAGTGGATTTGGGTGACGCTAGACATATAACGTTCGTGACGCTAGACATAACATACGTGACGCTAGACATAACGTACGTGACGCCAGACATATCATGTACGTCACGCTAGACATATAATGCACGCGATGCTGCATCTGTCCGTGAGTGATCCTTGGTCAGGGCGACTGTACGTGTGGCGATGAGTGTAATCACTGTATCTGTCCGTGAGTGGTCCCTGGTCAGGGCGACTGTACGTATGGCGATGAGTGTAATCACTGTATCTGTGCGTGAGTGGTCCCTGATCAGGGCGACTGTACGTGTGGCGAGGAGTGTAATCACTGTATCTGTCCGTGAGTGGTCCCTGGTCAGGGCGACTGTACGTGTGGCGAGGAGTGTAATCACTGTATCTGTCCGTGAGTGGTCCCTGGTCAGGGCTACTGTACGTGTGGCGAGGAGTGTAATCACTGTATCTGTCCGTGAGTGGTCCCTGGTCAGGGCGACTGTACGTATGGCGATGAGTGTAATCACTGTATCTGTCCGTGAGTGGTCCCTGGTCAGGGCGACTGTACGTATGGCGATGAGTGTAATCACTGTATCTGTGCGTGAGTGGTCCCTGGTCAGGGCGACTGTACGTGTGGCGAAGAGTGTAATCACTGTATTTGTCCGTGAGTGGTCCCTGGTCAGGGCTACTGTACGTGTGGCGAGGAGTGTAATCACTCTATCTGTCCGTGAGTGGTCCCTGGTCAGGGCGACTGTACGTATGGCGATGAGTGTAATCACTGTATCTGTCCGTGAGTGGTCCCTGGTCAGGGCGACTGTACGTGTGGCGATGAGTGTAATCACTGTATCTGTCCGTGAGTGGTCCCTGGTCAGGGCGACTGTACGTATGGCGATGAGTGTAATCACTGTATCTGTCCGTGAGCGGTCCCTGGTCAGGGCTACTGTACGTATGGCGATGAGTGTAATCACTGTATCTGTCCGTGAGTGGGCCCTGGTCAGGGCGACTGTACGTATGGCGATGAGTGTAATCACTGTATCTGTCCGTGAGTGGTCCCTGGTCAGGGCGACTGTACGTATGGCGATGAGTGTAATCACTGTATCTGTCCGTGAGTGGGCCCTGGTCAGGGCGACTGTACGTATGGCGATGAGTGTAATCACTGTATCTGTCCGTGAGTGGTCCCTGGTCAGGGCGACTGTACGTATGGCGATGAGTGTAATCACTGTATCTGTCCGTGAGCGGTCCCTGGTCAGGGCTACTGTACGTATGGCGATGAGTGTAATCACTGTATCTGTCCGTGAGTGGGCCCTGGTCAGGGCGACTGTACGTATGGCGATAAGTGTAATCACTGTATCTGTCCGTAAGTGGTCCCTGGTCAGGGCGACTGTACGTGTGGCGATGAGTGTAATCACTGTATCTGTCCGTGAGTGGTCCCTGGTCAGGGCAACTGTACGTATGGCGATGAGTGTACTCACCGTATCTGTCCGTGAGTGGTCCCTGGTCAGGGCGACTGTACGTATGGCGATGAGTGTAATCACTGTATCTGTCAGTGAGTGGTCCCTGGTCAGGGCGACTGTACGTATGGCGATGAGTGTAATCACTGTATCTGTCCGTGAGTGGTCTCTGGTCAGGGCGACTCTACGTATGGCGATGAGTGTAATCACTGTATCTGTCCGTTAGTGGTCCCTGGTCAAGGCGACTGTACGTATGGCGATGAGTGTAATCACTGTATCTGTCCGTGAGTGGTCCCTGGTCAGGGCGACTCTACGTGTGGCGATGAGTGTAATCACTGTATCTGTCCGTGAGTGGTCCCTGGTCAGGGCGACTGTACGTATGGCGATGAGTGTAATCACTGTATCTGTGCGTGAGTGGTCCCTGGTCAGGGCGACTGTACGTGTGGCGAGGAGTGTAATCACTGTATCTGTGCGTGAGTGGTCCCTGGTCAGGGCGACTGTACGTGTGGGGATGAGTGTAATCACTGTATCTGTCCGTGAGTGGTCCTGGTCAGGGCGACTGTACGTATGGCGATTAGTGTAATCACTGTATCTCTCCGTGAGTGGTCCCTGGTCAGGGCGACTGTACGTATGGCGATGAGTGTAATCACTGTATCTGTCCGTGAGTGGTCCCTGGTCAGGGCGACTGTACGTATGGCGATGCGTGCAATCACTGTATCTGTGCGTGAGTGGTCCCTGGTCAGGGCGACTGTACGTATGGCGATGAGTGTAATCACTATATCTCTCCGAGAGTGGTCCCTGGTCAGGGCGACTGTACGTATGGCGATGAGTGTAATCACTGTATCTGTCCGTGAGTGGTCCCTGGTCAGGGCGACTGTACGTATGGCGATGAGTTTAATCACTGTATCTGTCCGTGAGTGGTCCCTGGTCAGGGCGACTGTACGTATGGCGATGAGTGTAATCACTGTATCTGTCCGTGAGTGGTCCCTGGTCAGGGCGACTGTACCTATGGCGATGAGTGTAATCACTGTATTTGTCCGTGAGTGGTCCCGGTCAGGGCGACTGTACGTGTGGCGATGAGTGTAATCACTGTATCTGTCCGTGAGTGGTCCCTGGTCAGGGCGACTGTACGTATGGCGATGAGTGTAATCACTGTATCTGTCCGTGAGTGGTCCCTGGTCAGGGCGACTGTACGTATGGCGATGAGTGTAATCACTGTATCTCTCCGTGAGTGGTCCCTGGTCAGGGCGACTGTACGTATGGCGATGAGTGTAATCACTGTATCTGTCCGTGAGTGGTCCCTGGTCAGGGCGACTGTACGTGTGGCGATGCGTGTAATCACTGTATCTGTCCGTGAGTGGTCCCTGGTCAGGGCGACTGTACGTATGGCGATGAGTGTAATCACTTTATCTGTCCGTGAGCGGTCCCTGGTCAGGGCGACTGTACGTATGGCGATGAGTGTAATCACTGTATCTGTCCGTGAGTGGTCCCTGATCAGGGCGACTGTACGTATGGCGATGAGTGTAATCACTGTATCTGTCCGTGAGTGGTCCCGGTCAGGGCGACTGTACGTATGGCGATCAGTGTAATCACTGTATCTGTTCGTGAGTGGTCCCTGGTCAGGGCGACTGTACGTATGGCGATGAGTGTAATCACTGTATCTGTCCGTGAGTGGTCCCTGGTCAGGGCGACTGTACCTATGGCGATGAGTGTAATCACTGTATCTGTCCGTGAGTGGTCCCTGGTCAGGGCGACTGTACGTATGGCGATGAGTGTAATCACTGTATCTGTCCGTGAGTGGTCCCTGGTCAGGGCGACTGTACGTATGGCGATGAGTGTAATCACTGTATCTGTCCGTGAGTGGTCCCTGGTCAGGGCGACTGTACGTGTGGCGATGAGTGTAATCACTGTATCTGTCCGTGAGTGGTCCCTGGTCAGGGCGACTGTACGTATGGCGATGAGTGTAATCACTGTATCTGTCCGTGAGTGGTCCCTGGTCAGGGCGACTGTACGTATGGCGATGAGTGTAATCACTGTATCTGTCCGTCGGTGGTCCCTGGTCAGGGCTACTGTACGTATGGCGATGAGTGTAATCACTGTATATGTCCGTGAGTGGTCCCTGGTCAGGGCGACTGTACGTGTGGCGATGAGTGTAATCACTGTATCTGTCCGTGAGTGGGCCCTGGTCAGGGCGACTGTACGTATGGCGATAAGTGTAATCACTGTATCTGTCCGTAAGTGGTCCCTGGTCAGGGCGACTGTACGTGTGGCGATGAGTGTACTCACTGTATCTGTCCGTGAGTGGTCCCTGGTCAGGGCGACTGTACGTATGGCGATGAGTGTAATCACTGTATCTGTCAGTGAGTGGTCCCTGGTCAGGGCGACTGTACGTATGGCGATGAGTGTAATCACTGTATCTGTCAGTGAGTGGTCCCTGGTCAGGGCGACTGTACGTATGGCGATGAGTGTAATCACTGTATCTCTCCGTGAGTGGTCCCTGGTCAGGGCGACTGTACGTATGGCGATGAGTGTAATCACTGTATCTGTCCGTGAGTGGTCCCTAGTCAGGGCGACTGTACGTATGGCGATGAGTGTAATCACTGTATCTGTCCGTGAGTGGTCCCTGGTCAGGGCGACTGTACGTATGGCGATGAGTGTAATCACTGTATCTGTCCGTGAGTGGTCCCTAGTCAGGGCGACTGTACGTGTGGCGATGAGTGTAATCACTGTGTCTGTCCGTGAGTGGTCCCTGGTCAGGGCGACTGTACGTATGGCGATGAGTGTAATCACTGTATCTGTCCGTGAGTGGTCCCTGGTCAGGGCGACTGTACGTATGGCGATGAGTGTAATCACTGTATCTGTCCGTGAGTGGTCCCTGGTCAGGGCGACTGTACGTGTGGCGATGAGTGTAATCACTGTATCTGTGCGTGAGTGGTCCCTGGTCAGGGCGACTGTACGTGTGGCGAGGAGTGTAATCACTGTATTTGTCCGTGAGTGGTCCCTGGTCAGGGCTACTGTACGTGTGGCGAGGAGTGTAATCACTGTATCTGTCCGTGAGTGGTCCCTGGTCAGGGCGACTGTACGTATGGCGATGAGTGTAATCACTGTATCTGTCCGTGAGTGGTCCCTGATCAGGGCGACTGTACGTATGGCGATGAGTGTAATCACTGTATCTGTCCGTGAGTGGTCCCTGGTCAGGGCTACTGTACGTATGGCGATGAGTGTAATCACTGTATATGTCCGTGAGTGGTCCCTGGTCAGGGCGACTGTACGTATGGCGATGAGTGTAATCACTGTATCTGTCCGTGAGTGGGCCCTGGTCAGGGCGACTGTACGTATGGCGATAAGTGTAATCACTGTATCTGTCCGTAAGTGGTCCCTGGTCAGGGAGACTGTACGTGTGGCGATGAGTGTACTCACTGTATCTGTCCGTGAGTGGTCCCTGGTCAGGGCGACTGTACGTATGGCGATGAGTGTAATCACTGTATCTGTCCGTGAGTGGTCCCTGGTCAGGGCGACTGTACGTATGGCGATGAGTGTAATCACTGTATCTGTCCGTGAGTGGTCCCTGATCAGAGCGACTGTACGTATGGCGATGAGTGTAATCACTGTATCTGTCCGTGAGTGGTCCCTGGTCAGGGCTACTGTACGTATGGCGATGAGTGTAATCACTGTATATGTCCGTGAGTGGTCCCTGGTCAGGGCGACTGTACGTGTGGCGATGAGTGTAATCACTGTATCTGTCCGTGAGTGGGCCCTGGTCAGGGCGACTGTACGTATGGCGATAAGTGTAATCACTGTATCTGTCCGTAAGTGGTCCCTGGTCAGGGAGACTGTACGTGTGGCGATGAGTGTACTCACTGTATCTGTCCGTGAGTGGTCCCTGGTCAGGGCGACTGTACGTATGGCGATGAGTGTAATCACTATATCTCTCCGAGAGTGGTCCCTGGTCAGGGCGAATGTACGTATGGCAATGAGTGTAATCACTGTATCTGTCCGTGAGTGGTCCCTGGTCAGGGCGACTGTACGTATGGCGATAAGTGTAATCACTGTATCTGTCCGTGAGTGGTCCCTGGTCAGGGCGACTGTACGTATGGCGATGAGTGTAATCACTGTATCTGTCCGTGAGTGGTCCCTGGTCAGGGCTACTGTACCTATGGCGATGAGTGTAATCACTGTATCTGTCCGTGAGTGGTCCCTGGTCAGGGCGACTGTACGTATGGCGATGAGTGTAATCACTGTATCTGTCCGTGAGTGGTCCCCGGTCAGGGCGACTGTACGTATGGCGATCAGTGTAATCACTGTATCTGTTCGTGAGTGGTCCCTGGTCAGGGCGACTGTACGTATGGCGATGAGTGTAATCACTGTATCTGTCCGTGAGTGGTCCCTGGTCAGGGCGACTGTACCTATGGCGATGAGTGTAATCACTGTATCTGTCCGTGAGTGGTGCCTGGTCAGGGCGACTGTACGTATGGCGATGAGTGTAATCACTGTATCTGTCCGTGAGTGGTCCCTGGTCAGGGCGACTGTACGTGTGGCGATGAGTGTAATCACTGTATCTGTCCGTGAGTGGTCCCTGGTCAGGGCGACTGTACGTGTGGCGATGAGTGTAATCACTGTATCTGTCCGTGAGTGGTCCCTGGTCAGGGCGACTGTACGTATGGCGATGAGTGTAATCACTGTATCTGTCCGTGAGTGGTCCCTGGTCAGGGCGACTGTACGTATGGCGATGAGTGTAATCACTGTATCTGTCCGTCGGTGGTCCCTGGTCAGGGCGACTGTACGTATGGCGATGAGTGTAATCACTGTATCTCTCCGTGAGTGGTCCCTGGTCAGGGCGACTGTACGTATGGCGATGAGTGTAATCACTGTATCTGTCCGTGAGTGGTCCCTGGTCAGGGCGACTGTACGTATGGCGATGAGTGTAATCACTGTATCTGTCCGTGAGTGGTCCCTGGTCAGGGCGACTGTACGTGTGGCGATGAGTGTAATCACTGTATCTGTCCGTGAGTGGTCCCTGGTCAGGGCGACTGTACGTATGGCGATGAGTGTAATCACTGTATCTGTCCGTGAGTGGTCCCTGGTCAGGGCGACTGTACGTATGGCGATGAGTGTAATCACTGTATCTGTCCGTGAGTGGTCCCTGGTCAGGGCGACTGTACGTGTGGCGATGAGTGTAATCACTGTATCTGTCCGTGAGTGGTCCCTAGTCAGGGCGACTGTACGTATGGCGATGAGTGTAATCATTGTATCTGTCCGTGAGTGGTCCCTGGTCAGGGCGACTGTACGTATGGCGATGAGTGTAATCACTGTATCTGTCCGTGAGTGGTCCCTGGTCAGGGCGACTGTACGTGTGGCGATGAGTGTAATCACTGTATCTGTCCGTGAGTGGTCCCTGGTCAGGGCGACTGTACGTGTGGCGATGAGTGTAATCACTGTATCTGTCCGTGAGTGGTCCCTGGTCAGGGCGACTGTACGTATGGCGATGAGTGTAATCACTGTATCTGTCCGTGAGTCGTCCCTGGTCAGGGCGACTGTACGTATGGCGATGAGTGTAATCACTGTATCTGTCCGTGAGTGGTCCCTGGTCAAGGCGACTGTACCTGTGGCGATGAAAGGTAATCACTGTATCTGTCCGTGAGTGGTCCCTGGTCAGGGCAACTGTATGTATGGCGATGAGTGTAATCACTGTATCTGTCCGTGAGTGGTACCTGGTCAGGGCGACTGTACGTATGGCGATGAGTGTAATCACTGTATCTGTCCGTGAGTGGTCCCTGGTCAGGGCTACTGTACGTGTGGCGATGAGTGTAATCACTGTATCTGTCCGTGAGTGGTCCCTGGTCAGGGCGACTGTACGTATGGCGATGAGTGTAATCACTGTATCTGTGCGTGAGTGGTCCCTGGTCAGGGCGACTATACGTATGGCGATGAGTGTATTCACTGTATCTGTCCGTGAGTGGTCCCTGGTCAGGGCGACTGTACGTGTGGCGATGAGTGTAATCACTGTATCTGTCCGTGAGTGGTCCCTGGTCAGGGCGACTGTACGTGTGGCGATGAGTGTAATCACTGTATCTGTCCGTGAATCGTCCCTAGTCAGGGCGACTGTACGTGTGGCGATGAGTTGTAATCACTGTATCTGTCCGTGAGTGGTCTCTGGTCAAGGCGACTGTACGTATGGCGATAAGTGTAATCACTGTATCTGTCTGTGAGTGGTCCCTGGTCAGGGCGACTGTACGTGTGGCGATGAGTGTAATCACTGTATCTGTCCGTGAGTGGTCCCTGGTCAGGGCGACTGTACGTGTGGCGATGAGTGTAATCACTGTATCTGTCCGTGAGTGGTCCCTGGTCAGGGCGACTGTACGTGTGGCGATGAGTGTAATCACTGTATCTGTCCGTGAGTGGTCCCTGGTCAGGGCGACTGTACGTATGGCGATGAGTGTAATCACTGTATCTGTCCGTGAGTGGTCCCTGGTCAGGGCGACTGTACGTATGGCGATGAGTGTAATCACTGTATCTGTCCGTGAGCGGTCCCTGGTCAGGGCTACTGTACGTATGGCGATGAGTGTAATCACTGTATCTGTCCGTGAGTGGGCCCTGGTCAGGGCGACTGTACGTATGGCGATAAGTGTAATCACTGTATCTGTCCGTAAGTGGTCCCTGGTCAGGGCGACTGTACGTGTGGCGATGAGTGTAATCACTGTATCTGTCCGTGAGTGGTCCCTGGTCAGGGCGACTGTACGTATGGCGATGAGTGTACTCACCGTATCTGTCCGTGAGTGGTCCCTGGTCAGGGCGACTGTACGTATGGCGATGAGTGTAATCACTGTATCTGTCAGTGAGTGGTCCCTGGTCAGGGCGACTGTACGTATGGCGATGAGTGTAATCACTGTATCTGTCCGTGAGTGGTCTCTGGTCAGGGCGACTCTACGTATGGCGATGAGTGTAATCACTGTATCTGTCCGTTAGTGGTCCCTGGTCAAGGCGACTGTACGTATGGCGATGAGTGTAATCACTGTATCTGTCCGTGAGTGGTCCCTGGTCAGGGCGACTCTACGTGTGGCGATGAGTGTAATCACTGTATCTGTCCGTGAGTGGTCCCTGGTCAGGGCGACTGTACGTATGGCGATGAGTGTAATCACTGTATCTGTCCGTGAGTGGTCCCTGGTCAGGGCGACTGTACGTATGGCGATGAGTGTAATCACTGTATCTGTGCGTGAGTGGTCCCTGGTCAGGGCGACTGTACGTGTGGCGAGGAGTGTAATCACTGTATTTGTCCGTGAGTGGTCCCTGGTCAGGGCTACTGTACGTGTGGCGAGGAGTGTAATCACTCTATCTGTCCGTGAGTGGTCCCTGGTCAGGGCGACTGTACGTATGGCGATGAGTGTAATCACTGTATCTGTCCGTGAGTGGTCCCTGGTCAGGGCTACTGTACGTATGGCGAGGAGTGTAATCACTGTATCTGTCCGTGAGTGGTCCCTGGTCAGGGCGACTGTACGTATGGCGATGAGTGTAATCACTGTATCTGTCCGTGAGTGGTCCCTGGTCAGGGCGACTGTACGTATGGCGATGAGTGTAATCACTGTATCTGTCCGTGAGCGGTCCCTGGTCAGGGCTACTGTACGTATGGCGATGAGTGTAATCACTGTATCTGTCCGTGAGTGGGCCCTGGTCAGGGCGACTGTACGTATGGCGATAAGTGTAATCACTGTATCTGTCCGTAAGTGGTCCCTGGTCAGGGCGACTGTACGTGTGGCGATGAGTGTAATCACTGTATCTGTCCGTGAGTGGTCCCTGGTCAGGGCGACTGTACGTATGGCGATGAGTGTACTCACCGTATCTGTCCGTGAGTGGTCCCTGGTCAGGGCGACTGTACGTATGGCGATGAGTGTAATCACTGTATCTGTCAGTGAGTGGTCCCTGGTCAGGGCGACTGTACGTATGGCGATGAGTGTAATCACTGTATCTGTCCGTGAGTGGTCTCTGGTCAGGGCGACTCTACGTATGGCGATGAGTGTAATCACTGTATCTGTCCGTTAGTGGTCCCTGGTCAAGGCGACTGTACGTATGGCGATGAGTGTAATCACTGTATCTGTCCGTGAGTGGTCCCTGGTCAGGGCGACTCTACGTGTGGCGATGAGTGTAATCACTGTATCTGTCCGTGAGTGGTCCCTGGTCAGGGCGACTGTACGTATGGCGATGAGTGTAATCACTGTATCTGTCCGTGAGTGGTCCCTGGTCAGGGCGACTGTACGTATGGCGATGAGTGTAATCACTGTATCTGTGCGTGAGTGGTCCCTGGTCAGGGCGACTGTACGTGTGGCGAGGAGTGTAATCACTGTATTTGTCCGTGAGTGGTCCCTGGTCAGGGCTACTGTACGTGTGGCGAGGAGTGTAATCACTCTATCTGTCCGTGAGTGGTCCCTGGTCAGGGCGACTGTACGTATGGCGATGAGTGTAATCACTGTATCTGTCCGTGAGTGGTTCCTGGTCAGGGCTACTGTACGTATGGCGATGAGTGTAATCACTGTATATGTCCGTGAGTGGTCCCTGGTCAGGGCGACTGTACGTGTGGCGATGAGTGTAATCACTGTATCTGTCCGTGAGTGGGCCCTGGTCAGGGCGACTGTACGTATGGCGATAAGTGTAATCACTGTATCTGTCCGTAAGTGGTCCCTGGTCAGGGCGACTGTACGTGTGGCGATGAGTGTACTCACTGTATCTGTCCGTGAGTGGTCCCTGGTCAGGGCGACTGTACGTATGGCGATGAGTGTAATCACTGTATCTGTCAGTGAGTGGTCCCTGGTCAGGGCGACTGTACGTATGGCGATGAGTGTAATCACTGTATCTCTCCGTGAGTGGTCCCTGGTCAGGGCGACTGTACGTATGGCGATGAGTGTAATCACTGTATCTGTCCGTGAGTGGTCCCTGGTCAGGGCGACTGTACGTATGGCGATGAGTGTAATCACTGTATCTGTCCGTGAGTGGTCCCTGGTCAGGGCGACTGTACGTGTGGCGATGAGTGTAATCACTGTATCTGTCCGTGAGTGGTCCCTGGTCAGGGCGACTGTACGTATGGCGATGAGTGTAATCACTGTATCTGTCCGTGAGTGGTCCCTGGTCAGGGCGACTGTACGTATGGCGATGAGTGTAATCACTGTATCTGTCCGTGAGTGGTCCCTGGTCAGGGCGACTGTACGTGTGGCGATGAGTGTAATCACTGTATCTGTCCGTGAGTGGTCCCTAGTCAGGGCGACTGTACGTATGGCGATGAGTGTAATCATTGTATCTGTCCGTGAGTGGTCCCTGGTCAGGGCGACTGTACGTATGGCGATGAGTGTAATCACTGTATCTGTCCGTGAGTGGTCCCTGGTCAGGGCGACTGTACGTGTGGCGATGAGTGTAATCACTGTATCTGTCCGTGAGTGGTCCCTGGTCAGGGCGACTGTACGTGTGGCGATGAGTGTAATCACTGTATCTGTCCGTGAGTGGTCCCTGGTCAGGGCGACTGTACGTATGGCGATGAGTGTAATCACTGTATCTGTCCGTGAGTCGTCCCTGGTCAGGGCGACTGTACGTATGGCGATGAGTGTAATCACTGTATCTGTCCGTGAGTGGTCCCTGGTCAAGGCGACTGTACCTGTGGCGATGAAAGGTAATCACTGTATCTGTCCGTGAGTGGTCCCTGGTCAGGGCAACTGTATGTATGGCGATGAGTGTAATCACTGTATCTGTCCGTGAGTGGTACCTGGTCAGGGCGACTGTACGTATGGCGATGAGTGTAATCACTGTATCTGTCCGTGAGTGGTCCCTGGTCAGGGCTACTGTACGTGTGGCGATGAGTGTAATCACTGTATCTGTCCGTGAGTGGTCCCTGGTCAGGGCGACTGTACGTATGGCGATGAGTGTAATCACTGTATCTGTGCGTGAGTGGTCCCTGGTCAGGGCGACTATACGTATGGCGATGAGTGTATTCACTGTATCTGTCCGTGAGTGGTCCCTGGTCAGGGCGACTGTACGTGTGGCGATGAGTGTAATCACTGTATCTGTCCGTGAGTGGTCCCTGGTCAGGGCGACTGTACGTGTGGCGATGAGTGTAATCACTGTATCTGTCCGTGAATCGTCCCTAGTCAGGGCGACTGTACGTGTGGCGATGAGTTGTAATCACTGTATCTGTCCGTGAGTGGTCTCTGGTCAAGGCGACTGTACGTATGGCGATAAGTGTAATCACTGTATCTGTCTGTGAGTGGTCCCTGGTCAGGGCGACTGTACGTGTGGCGATGAGTGTAATCACTGTATCTGTCCGTGAGTGGTCCCTGGTCAGGGCGACTGTACGTGTGGCGATGAGTGTAATCACTGTATCTGTCCGTGAGTGGTCCCTGGTCAGGGCGACTGTACGTGTGGCGATGAGTGTAATCACTGTATCTGTCCGTGAGTGGTCCCTGGTCAGGGCGACTGTACGTATGGCGATGAGTGTAATCACTGTATCTGTCCGTGAGTGGTCCCTGGTCAGGGCGACTGTACGTATGGCGATGAGTGTAATCACTGTATCTGTCCGTGAGCGGTCCCTGGTCAGGGCTACTGTACGTATGGCGATGAGTGTAATCACTGTATCTGTCCGTGAGTGGGCCCTGGTCAGGGCGACTGTACGTATGGCGATAAGTGTAATCACTGTATCTGTCCGTAAGTGGTCCCTGGTCAGGGCGACTGTACGTGTGGCGATGAGTGTAATCACTGTATCTGTCCGTGAGTGGTCCCTGGTCAGGGCGACTGTACGTATGGCGATGAGTGTACTCACCGTATCTGTCCGTGAGTGGTCCCTGGTCAGGGCGACTGTACGTATGGCGATGAGTGTAATCACTGTATCTGTCAGTGAGTGGTCCCTGGTCAGGGCGACTGTACGTATGGCGATGAGTGTAATCACTGTATCTGTCCGTGAGTGGTCTCTGGTCAGGGCGACTCTACGTATGGCGATGAGTGTAATCACTGTATCTGTCCGTTAGTGGTCCCTGGTCAAGGCGACTGTACGTATGGCGATGAGTGTAATCACTGTATCTGTCCGTGAGTGGTCCCTGGTCAGGGCGACTCTACGTGTGGCGATGAGTGTAATCACTGTATCTGTCCGTGAGTGGTCCCTGGTCAGGGCGACTGTACGTATGGCGATGAGTGTAATCACTGTATCTGTCCGTGAGTGGTCCCTGGTCAGGGCGACTGTACGTATGGCGATGAGTGTAATCACTGTATCTGTGCGTGAGTGGTCCCTGGTCAGGGCGACTGTACGTGTGGCGAGGAGTGTAATCACTGTATTTGTCCGTGAGTGGTCCCTGGTCAGGGCTACTGTACGTGTGGCGAGGAGTGTAATCACTCTATCTGTCCGTGAGTGGTCCCTGGTCAGGGCGACTGTACGTATGGCGATGAGTGTAATCACTGTATCTGTCCGTGAGTGGTCCCTGGTCAGGGCTACTGTACGTATGGCGAGGAGTGTAATCACTGTATCTGTCCGTGAGTGGTCCCTGGTCAGGGCGACTGTACGTATGGCGATGAGTGTAATCACTGTATCTGTCCGTGAGTGGTCCCTGGTCAGGGCGACTGTACGTATGGCGATGAGTGTAATCACTGTATCTGTCCGTGAGCGGTCCCTGGTCAGGGCTACTGTACGTATGGCGATGAGTGTAATCACTGTATCTGTCCGTGAGTGGGCCCTGGTCAGGGCGACTGTACGTATGGCGATAAGTGTAATCACTGTATCTGTCCGTAAGTGGTCCCTGGTCAGGGCGACTGTACGTGTGGCGATGAGTGTAATCACTGTATCTGTCCGTGAGTGGTCCCTGGTCAGGGCGACTGTACGTATGGCGATGAGTGTACTCACCGTATCTGTCCGTGAGTGGTCCCTGGTCAGGGCGACTGTACGTATGGCGATGAGTGTAATCACTGTATCTGTCAGTGAGTGGTCCCTGGTCAGGGCGACTGTACGTATGGCGATGAGTGTAATCACTGTATCTGTCCGTGAGTGGTCTCTGGTCAGGGCGACTCTACGTATGGCGATGAGTGTAATCACTGTATCTGTCCGTTAGTGGTCCCTGGTCAAGGCGACTGTACGTATGGCGATGAGTGTAATCACTGTATCTGTCCGTGAGTGGTCCCTGGTCAGGGCGACTCTACGTGTGGCGATGAGTGTAATCACTGTATCTGTCCGTGAGTGGTCCCTGGTCAGGGCGACTGTACGTATGGCGATGAGTGTAATCACTGTATCTGTCCGTGAGTGGTCCCTGGTCAGGGCGACTGTACGTATGGCGATGAGTGTAATCACTGTATCTGTGCGTGAGTGGTCCCTGGTCAGGGCGACTGTACGTGTGGCGAGGAGTGTAATCACTGTATTTGTCCGTGAGTGGTCCCTGGTCAGGGCTACTGTACGTGTGGCGAGGAGTGTAATCACTCTATCTGTCCGTGAGTGGTCCCTGGTCAGGGCGACTGTACGTATGGCGATGAGTGTAATCACTGTATCTGTCCGTGAGTGGTTCCTGGTCAGGGCTACTGTACGTATGGCGATGAGTGTAATCACTGTATATGTCCGTGAGTGGTCCCTGGTCAGGGCGACTGTACGTGTGGCGATGAGTGTAATCACTGTATCTGTCCGTGAGTGGGCCCTGGTCAGGGCGACTGTACGTATGGCGATAAGTGTAATCACTGTATCTGTCCGTAAGTGGTCCCTGGTCAGGGAGACTGTACGTGTGGCGATGAGTGTACTCACTGTATCTGTCCGTGAGTGGTCCCTGGTCAGGGCGACTGTACGTATGGCGATGAGTGTAATCACTGTATCTGTCAGTGAGTGGTCCCTGGTCAGGGCGACTGTACGTATGGCGATGAATGTAATCACTGTATCTGTCCGTGAGTGGTCCCTGGTCAGGGCGACTGTACGTGTGGGGATGAGTGTAATCACTGTATCTGTCCGTGAGTGGTCCTGGTCAGGGCGACTGTACGTATGGCGATTAGTGTAATCACTGTATCTCTCCGTGAGTGGTCCCTGGTCAGGGCGACTGTACGTATGGCGATGAGTGTAATCACTGTATCTGTCCGTGAGTGGTCCCTGGTCAGGGCGACTGTACGCATGGCGATGCGTGCAATCACTGTATCTGTGCGTGAGTGGTCCCTGGTCAGGGCTACTGTACGTATGGCGATGAGTGTAATCACTATATCTCTCCGAGAGTGGTCCCTGGTCAGGGCGACTGTACGTATGGCGATGAGTGTAATCACTGTATCTGTCCGTGAGTGGTCCCTGGTCAGGGCGACTGTACGTATGGCGATGAGTTTAATCACTGTATCTGTCCGTGAGTGGTCCCTGGTCAGGGCGACTGTACGTATGGCGATGAGTGTAATCACTGTATCTGTCCGTGAGTGGTCCCTGGTCAGGGCTACTGTACGTATGGCGATGAGTGTAATCACTGTATCTGTCCGTGAGTGGTCCCTGGTCAGGGCGACTGTACGTATGGCGATCAGTGTAATCACTGTATCTGTTCGTGAGTGGTCCCTGGTCAGGGCGACTGTACGTATGGCGATGAGTGTAATCACTGTATCTGTCCGTGAGTGGTCCCTGGTCAGGGCGACTGTACCTATGGCGATGAGTGTAATCACTGTATCTGTCCGTGAGTGGTCCCTGGTCAGGGCGACTGTACGTATGGCGATGAATGTAATCACTGTATCTGTCCGTGAGTGGTCCCTGGTCAGGGCGACTGTACGTATGGCGATGAGTGTAATCACTGTATCTGTCCGTGAGTGGTCCCTGGTCAGGGCGACTGTACGTGTGGCGATGAGTGTAATCACTGTATCTGTCCGTGAGTGGTCCCTGGTCAGGGCGACTGTACGTATGGCGATGAGTGTAATCACTGTATCTGTCCGTGAGTGGTCCCTGGTCAGGGCGACTGTACGTATGGCGATGAGTGTAATCACTGTATCTGTCCGTGAGTGGTCCCTGGTCAGGGCTACTGTACGTATGGCGATGAGTGTAATCACTGTATATGTCCGTGAGTGGTCCCTGGTCAGGGCGACTGTACGTGTGGCGATGAGTGTAATCACTGTATCTGTCCGTGAGTGGGCCCTGGTCAGGGCGACTGTACGTATGGCGATAAGTGTAATCACTGTATCTGTCCGTAAGTGGTCCCTGGTCAGGGCGACTGTACGTGTGGCGATGAGTGTACTCACTGTATCTGTCCGTGAGTGGTCCCTGGTCAGGGCGACTGTACGTATGGCGATGAGTGTAATCACTGTATCTGTCAGTGAGTGGTCCCTGGTCAGGGCGACTGTACGTATGGCGATGAGTGTAATCACTGTATCTGTCCGTGAGTGGTCCCTGGTCAGGGCGACTGTACGTGTGGCGATGAGTGTAATCACTGTATCTGTCCGTGAGTGGTCCCTGGTCAGGGCGACTGTACGTATGGCGATGAGTGTAATCACTGTATCTCTCCGTGAGTGGTCCCTGGTCAGGGCTACTGTACGTATGGCGATGAGTGTAATCACTGTATCTGTCCGTGAGTGGTCCCTGGTCAGGGCGACTGTACCTATGGCGATGAGTGTAATCACTGTATCTGTCCGTGAGTGGTCCCTGGTCAGGGCGACTGTACGTATGGCGATGAGTGTAATCACTGTATCTGTCCGTGAGTGGTCCCTAGTCAGGGCGACTGTACGTATGGCGATGAGTGTAATCACTGTATCTGTCCGTGAGTGGTCCCTGGTCAGGGCGACTGTACGTATGGCGATGAGTGTAATCACTGTATCTGTCCGTGAGTGGTCCCTAGTCAGGGCGACTGTACGTATGGCGATGAGTGTAATCACTGTATCTGTCCGTGAGTGGTCCCTGGTCAGGGCGACTGTACGTATGGCGATGAGTGTAATCACTGTATCTTTCCGTGAGTGGTCCCTAGTCAGGGCGACTGTACGTATGGCGATGAGTGTAATCACTGTATCTGTCCGTGAGTGGTCCCTGGTCAGGGCGACTGTACGTATGGCGATGAGTGTAATCACTGTATCTGTCCGTGAGTGGTCCCTAGTCAGGGCGACTGTACGTGTGGCGATGAGTGTAATCACTGTGTCTGTCCGTGAGTGGTCCCTGGTCAGGGCGACTGTACGTATGGCGATGAGTGTAATCACTGTATCTGTCCGTGAGTGGTCCCTGGTCAGGGCGACTGTACGTATGGCGATGAGTGTAATCACTGTATCTGTCCGTGAGTGGTCCCTGGTCAGGGCGACTGTACGTGTGGCGATGAGTGTAATCACTGTATCTGTGCGTGAGTGGTCCCTGGTCAGGGCGACTGTACGTGTGGCGAGGAGTGTAATCACTGTATTTGTCCGTGAGTGGTCCCTGGTCAGGGCTACTGTACGTGTGGCGAGGAGTGTAATCACTGTATCTGTCCGTGAGTGGTCCCTGGTCAGGGCGACTGTACGTATGGCGATGAGTGTAATCACTGTATCTGTCCGTGAGTGGTCCCTGATCAGGGCGACTGTACGTATGGCGATGAGTGTAATCACTGTATCTGTCCGTGAGTGGTCCCTGGTCAGGGCTACTGTACGTATGGCGATGAGTGTAATCACTGTATATGTCCGTGAGTGGTCCCTGGTCAGGGCGACTGTACGTGTGGCGATGAGTGTAATCACTGTATCTGTCCGTGAGTGGGCCCTGGTCAGGGCGACTGTACGTATGGCGATAAGTGTAATCACTGTATCTGTCCGTAAGTGGTCCCTGGTCAGGGAGACTGTACGTGTGGCGATGAGTGTACTCACTGTATCTGTCCGTGAGTGGTCCCTGGTCAGGGCGACTGTACGTATGGCGATGAGTGTAATCACTGTATCTGTCCGTGAGTGGTCCCTGGTCAGGGCGACTGTACGTATGGCGATGAGTGTAATCACTGTATCTGTCCGTGAGTGGTCCCTGATCAGAGCGACTGTACGTATGGCGATGAGTGTAATCACTGTATCTGTCCGTGAGTGGTCCCTGGTCAGGGCTACTGTACGTATGTCGATGAGTGTAATCACTGTATATGTCCGTGAGTGGTCCCTGGTCAGGGCGACTGTACGTGTGGCGATGAGTGTAATCACTGTATCTGTCCGTGAGTGGGCCCTGGTCAGGGCGACTGTACGTATGGCGATAAGTGTAATCACTGTATCTGTCCGTAAGTGGTCCCTGGTCAGGGAGACTGTACGTGTGGCGATGAGTGTACTCACTGTATCTGTCCGTGAGTGGTCCCTGGTCAGGGCGACTGTACGTATGGCGATGAGTGTAATCACTATATCTCTCCGAGAGTGGTCCCTGGTCAGGGCGAATGTACGTATGGCAATGAGTGTAATCACTGTATCTGTCCGTGAGTGGTCCCTGGTCAGGGCGACTGTACGTATGGCGATAAGTGTAATCACTGTATCTGTCCGTGAGTGGTCCCTGGTCAGGGCGACTGTACGTATGGCGATGAGTGTAATCACTGTATCTGTCCGTGAGTGGTCCCTGGTCAGGGCTACTGTACCTATGGCGATGAGTGTAATCACTGTATCTGTCCGTGAGTGGTCCCGGTCAGGGCGACTGTACGTATGGCGATCAGTGTAATCACTGTATCTGTTCGTGAGTGGTCCCTGGTCAGGGCGACTGTACGTATGGCGATGAGTGTAATCACTGTATCTGTCCGTGAGTGGTCCCTGGTCAGGGCGACTGTACCTATGGCGATGAGTGTAATCACTGTATCTGTCCGTGAGTGGTCCCTGGTCAGGGCGACTGTACGTATGGCGATGAGTGTAATCACTGTATCTGTCCGTGAGTGGTCCCTGGTCAGGGCGACTGTACGTGTGGCGATGAGTGTAATCACTGTATCTGTCCGTGAGTGGTCCCTGGTCAGGGCGACTGTACGTGTGGCGATGAGTGTAATCACTGTATCTGTCCGTGAGTGGTCCCTGGTCAGGGCGACTGTACGTATGGCGATGAGTGTAATCACTGTATCTGTCCGTGAGTGGTCCCTGGTCAGGGCTACTGTACGTGTGGCCCTGGTCAGGGCGACTGTACGTATGGCGATGAGTGTAATCACTGTATCTGTCCGTGAGTGGTCCCTGGTCAGGGCGACTCTACGTGTGGCGATGAGTGTAATCACTGTATCTGTCCGTGAGTGGTCCCTGGTCAGGACGACTATACGTATGGCGATGAGTGTATTCACTGTATCTGTCCGTGAGTGGTCCCTGGTCAGGGCGACTGTACGTGTGGCGATGAGTGTAATCACTGTATCTGTCCGTGAGTGGTCCCTGGTCAGGGCGACTGTACGTGTGGCGATGAGTGTAATCACTGTATCTGTCCGTGAATCGTCCCTGGTCAGGGCGACTGTACGTGTGGCGATGAGTTGTAATCACTGTATCTGTCCGTGAGTGGTCTCTGGTCAAGGCGACTGTACGTATGGCGATAAGTGTAATCACTGTATCTGTCTGTGAGTGGTCCCTGGTCAGGGCGACTGTACGTGTGGCGATGAGTGTAATCACTGTATCTGTCCGTGAGTGGTCCCTGGTCAGGGCGACTGTACGTGTGGCGATGAGTGTAATCACTGTATCTGTCCGTGAGTGGTCCCTGGTCAGGGCGACTGTACGTGTGGCGATGAGTGTAATCACTGTATCTGTCCGTGAGTGGTCCCTGGTCAGGGCGACTGTACGTATGGCGATGAGTGTAATCACTGTATCTCTCCGTGAGTGGTCCCTGGTCAGGGCGACTGTACGTGTGGCGATGAGTGTAATCACTGTATCTGTCCGTGAGTGGTCCCTGGTCAGGGCGACTGTACGTGTGGCGATGAGTGTAATCACTGTATCTGTCCGTGAGTGGTCCCTTGTCAGGGCGACTGTACGTGTGGCGATGAGTGTAATCACTGTATCTGTCCGTGAGTGGTCCCTTGTCAGGGCGACTACCATGTTTTTACACGTTATCGTTATTCAGGTTCTGCTGCGGCCTTTCAAATCCGGATTGGGGACAAGTCGGACAGCCTGGGTGATAGAGGGGGCTTTGAAGACAACCCGCTGTGTGTGTTTTCCCCGGGTCACGCGAGAACCGCCGAGATGACGACCTACTGGTGTCGCCGGTCTCGCTCGGGGCGTTACCTCAGCATCCACGTCGTCGACCCCGCCAAGGTCACCCAGCTCAGGCTGTGCCAAGTGCAGGTGCACCCGGAGTAATGGTTGCTGGGAGCTAACCGCCAGTGAAAGAGACGCAGTCGCAGGCCATTGGCGCATGTCACTTGGATATATAAAATTGCATCCAAGAAACATTAACACTGATGATGGAAACAGAAAAGAAAGACAAAACCATTTTCTCGGATCTAAAACGAGGCGCATTCGCTTTGGACTCGGTGCGCATGCGCTATGTGTGACTTGCCCTCTTGGCTGCGATCAGTTAGGACTCGGAAACGCTCGTAGTGACTCTGATCTCATCACTAAATGCTATAATACGGAAGTGCAATTTCTTGTTCAGAACATATTTAGCCGATATGAAAAAAACGTTCATAGTGTTTTCTTGTTTTGCATTGTCAACGTACTGAACGTAATACGTTTCGATTTACAAAGTGTGACTCTAAGATAAGGTAAATATGTTTCATTGTAACGTTTACATTGCACTTGCCTACAACACAGAAGGAACCTTCGACTAGCCACATTTTGAGGAATATTTCAAATTCTATATTTGACAAAGTATATTTTGTAGTAAATCAAAGAACTGATTTGCTAAAGGGTAGCATTGTAGGTTGGTGTGGTAAAAATGCACTACTTCATGTAAAGTCGCTTCAATAGGATTAAATTCATTACTTATTTGTTTGTTCCAACGACTATCTGTGATATGATGTAGCGTTTTGGCTTCTCGAATTGTCGCAATGTTGTTATGTAATAAATTGATTGAAAATGTGTGACGTAGTTATTTGGACTGACAAAGCAAAAGCAGACCGATTTATGCACAGCTATGCACAGCTATGTACAGCTATGCACAGCTATGCATAGCGGCCAATCCAGGATTCGGTTTACTGGGGCCGGGTAAGGGATCTACTTCGGATCTACATATTACTTGGGGTATTAAATCCACGCTGTACCCTTCAGGCTACGAGTCGTTATGCATGGTAAAGGTGTGAAAAGTTATACTCCTAACATATCCAACCCCAAGGTATGGAACGGATCAAACCACGAACATCTGCAAAAATGTACCAGAAATTCATATTTCATTAAGTCTTTTCCCCGAAAAACTTATTCTTTACTATATCGCTAATATATAATTAATATAAAACGCTTGCGTTTTGTCAAAATGAATTTGTGTGCAAATCTTAACCAGATTGACATTAAAAAGCATCATTAATATATAGACACGTTATCCAGCTCAGCCCTCACCTCGGTAAGGGGGGGGGGGTATGCGCACTGTCATTATGTCTCCATGTTGGCGGTGGGCATGCAGGTCGGCCCAAGCTGTCCTGTACGCGGTCATTATGACAACTGCCCCCTGTGCTCGCCGCTCGGGGGGATGGGGGTGGTGGAGATGGGGGCTCTCCGGACCAGATCAGGGCACGACAGGCGGTAGCCATGGATCCGGAGAGGCAACACGCAACCTACTCTACATCCTCTCTTTCCACGGTAATAAACTGTGTAACCATTGTGACCCCTGGAGTCAACTGCCAACCATTGTGACCCCTGGAATCAACTGCCAACCATTGTGACCCCTGGAATCAACTGCCAACCATTGTGACCCCTGGAATCAACTGCCAACCATTGTGACCCCTGGAGTCAACTGCCAACCATTGTGACCCCTGGAATCAACTGCCAACCATTGTGACCCCTGGAGTCAACTGCCAACCATTGTGACCCCTGGAGTCAACTGCCAACCATTGTGACCCCTGGAATCAACTGCCAACCATTGTGACCCCTGGAGTCAACTGCCAACCATTGTGACCCCTGGAGTCAACTGCCAACCATTGTGACCCCTGGAGTCAACTGCCAACCATTGTGACCCCTGGAGTCAACTGCCAACCATTGTGGCCCCTGGAGTCAACTGCCAACCATTGTGACCCCTGGAGTCAACTGCCAACCATTGTGACCCCCGGGAATCAACTGCCAACCATTGTGACCCCTGGGAATCAACTGCCAACCATTGTGACCCCTGGGAATCAACTGCCAACCATTGTGACCCCTGGAGTCAACTGCCAACCATTGTGACCCCTGGAGTCAACTGCCAACCATTGTGACCCCTGGAGTCAACTGCCAACCATTGTGACCCCTGGAGTCAACTGCCAACCATTGTGACCCATGGAGTCAACTGCCAACCATTGTGACCCCCGGGAATCAACTGCCAACCATTGTGACCCCTGGGAATCAACTGCCAACCATTGTGACCCCTGTGAATCAACTGCCAACCATTGTGACCCCATGAGATCAACTCGGCATACAGAGAGAAAAACATTTTATCTGGTCTCATCATGTAAAGAAAAATAAAAAAAGTAATAAAAAAAGAAAAGTAAAATGTGGCCAACAATTTCTCTAAAATTAATGAGGAAATAATCTGATGAAACAGTAATCAAAGTCATTAAAGGAAGTGCCACTTGTGAGGCAGCTAGCATACAAAACCCATCCTGTACAGACCAACGAAGCACAAATATAATAACAAAGACCGAATATTCGAGTATAAATGTGAAATGTAATAACATATCTTGCAAAATAACTGTGATATTGTAATAACACTATTAGATGAGATTATGCAATAACCGGGTATCGCATGTGTTGACCAGGGACCTCGCTTCTATCGCACCTCTTGACGGCAAGAGCTGATGCACCGACCTCAGTCAGTGTTCACATATTCACTACAGTCCGACCCAGCCTTTCGGGACGTAATCTTCGCGCTTGTATCCTCGATCCAAAGTGGAACCCGCTCGTGGGAACTGTTTGTAGTAGGTGGATTCCCCGCCAGCCAGCCAGGCCGACCACCAGCCGAACGTCCCCACGGTCTGGATCACGTGATCACACTGCGCCAGCAACGCCAGGTCCATCTTGCCGTCCTTCTGATCCGAGAACACAAGCGGCGACCGCTGCCGCACCACGTGACTGCGGGACCAGTTCCGGCTGACCGGGTGGGGGTCGGAACACACGACGAATAGCTTTGTCCGCTCCCGAAAGGCCTCTTCGAAGTACGTGATGGCCTTATCCAGATAGGCCTGGTCGGCGACGGTGTAGCCCCTGTTGGCGTACGTCACCATGTCGCCACGCCGCACGTGCACGCCTATGACGACGACATTCTCCCGGTAGGTGTCGGGGCCGTAATGAACGCGGATAGCGTCCTGTATAAAGCGCTCTCCCACGGCCGTCAGGGAGTGGTTAAAGGTAAACTCACGTCTCACTAAGTCTTGAGCATCTTGAAAGTATTTCCAGGACTGGAAGTATCCCACGAGTTTGATGTCGCGGTTTGCGCTGATCCCTTCCACTGTGGGGTCGTATTGGTTGGCGTGCCCCTCCTTCAGGGTTACCCAGTCACCCTCGGATCCCAGCGCGCCGGCCGCCGTGAGCGGGGTGGACAGCTGGAACACCGGGGCCAGGTCCCGGGGGGCCCCACGCATGTCGGCCATGAGAGGCTGCATCCCGCGGGCCCGGGACACACCCAGCATCGTGGCGTACGCGAACATCTGGTTGCCGATGCGGCCCACCTGGGGGGTGACCACCATGAGCCGCCCGCTGCCCGTGGGGTGCCACTCGGACTGGGCTGACCCCGGGGCAGGCCGGCCACTAGCGCCGGCGGCGGTGCCCCTGATGGTGGAGACGACCCTGTCCCCCCGACAGCTGCCCCCACAGTGCAGCGCAGGGTAGGACAGGTTGGTCAGGGCAGGGGTGACAAGGCGTATCAGCGGCGTCCAGTTGTAGGTTAGGACCAGAGTGACAAACGCCAGGACAGATATATAAATCAACCCCCGAAATAAACATGTCGGTTTTACCACCAGAAACGTTGCCATGGTTACCATCAATGGCGGCCGGCCCGGCGTACAGGGCCGTGGGTGTGATAGTGACGGGCGTAACCCAACCCTTGTAGGGAAATCACATACGGTCACGGCTCCTACACATATCGGTATAGTGACATGACAGCCGGAACGTTTACAGGACAGCTAGGATGTCCACATGACAGCGAGAACGTTTACGTGACAGCCAGCATATCTACATGACAGCCATGACGTCTACATGACAGCCACGACGTCTACATGACAGCTAGAACGTTTATATGACAGCCAGCACGCCATAGATGTAAACAAAGATGTAAACGGCAACAAGGATGTTCACAGGATGTAAGACAGCCACATGGCCGCCACGTTGACGCAGCCACCACGATGTCACCTGCCGAACAACTGGGTTTCTTCGGAGCCCGAAGCAGTAAGAGGAGCACACACAGCACACATCACGTGACCACATTAAACAATAAACATATATCCACCACGTGACCGTGTTAGACAGTCCAACGTAGATTCCTGTCTATCGCCTGCCGCGTCGTTTTTCCTCCAATGGGACGCTTTAATTGCACTGGCGGCGACCATACCCCAGGCCGGCGTCCTAGGCCGGCGTCCCAGGTGGGCGTCCCAGGCCGGCGTCCAAGGCGGGCGTCCCAGACAGGCGTACCGGGGGGGCGTCCCAGGCAGGCGTCCCAGGTGGGCGTTCCAGGCGGGCGTCCCAGGCGGGCGCCCCAGCCGGGTGTCCGAGGCGGGCGTCCCAGGTGGGCGTCCCAAGCGGCAGTCCCAGACCGATGTACCGGGGGGGCGTCCCAGGCGGCAGTCCCAGACCGGTGTACCGGGCTTATCGCACCTGTACCTCTGCGTCTTATAGTGATATCAAGGTTCATCAATTAGCCAACACCAGGATGCACAATAAACAGCATGACTCAATGTGCCCGGTCTGTCCCCCTGGGCTCCTCCAGTGACATCCGGGCCCTGTGTGTTTGCAGACACGTGGCGGTCTGTGTTGGGACGACGCGGAGGCCAGGCCTACATGACAGCCCAACCGTGACCCACAAGCCGCCAGTGGGCTAAGGTGTCGGGGACATGACTGGCGTCTCTGGCCCACTCGCCCCTCACCCACGCGCGTAAGCACCCCCTCCCCCCACCCCTCCCCCCGCCCCTACCCCCCCGGGCCCCAAGCCCAAAACCATGGTTTCCAATAGACTAACACCCCCACACCTTTCCATGGTTTCTTTCGCCCCGTCTGCCGTCCAGTTTGTAATACAGCATAGATATTAATGTCTCGTGCTGCGAAAATGTTATATAGCTGCCTCGCCTGCAGCTCGGTCCCTGTATTGTAATATAGAATAACGCAAAGAGTTATGTTAGTAGTTGGATAGGGCAACGTTTTTGCCGAGAATACAAAGTTCAAGATTGTTATCAGTGGCGGAGAAAAACACTCCACACGACCGTTTTTTTTATAATTGTTGATATAACCCATGAACCTGCTAATACCATCCTTAGTGAGGACCTGGGTCAAATGGAGAGATGGGCGTCTCAAAGGTTTATTAAACGCCCCTAAAACTAAGTCGCTGGTAATATCAAACAGACATGTTTGCAATGCACCTGTTATACGAATAAACAATGAGGGCTAATGTTTAGACAATGTTACGCAACATAAACATCTAGGTGTGACAATAACCTCCAAGTTAACATGGTCAGCCCACATTAATGAAATTTGCTTAAAAGCCAGCAGGCGAGTAGACATGTTAGCGCGGCTACGTAGCGTAATGAGTCGCAGGTCATTAGACTTGATGTATCGGACGTTTGTACGTCCAGTCATGGGGTATACATGTATTGTATGGGACGGCTGTACGTCCAGTCATGGGGTATACATGTATTGTATGGGACGGCTGTACGTCCAGTCATGGGGTATACATGTATTGTATGGGACGGCTGTACGTCCAGTCATGGGGTATACATGTATTGTATGGGACGGCTGTACCAGTCAGACGCGGATAGGTTAAA
The DNA here is from genome assembly GCA_964019135.1 of Arenicola marina. Taxonomy (NCBI): domain Eukaryota; kingdom Metazoa; phylum Annelida; class Polychaeta; family Arenicolidae; genus Arenicola; species Arenicola marina. The sequence continues at coordinate 30,467,765 of OZ025257.1, forward strand.
ATCAGTGCACCTCAGAGCTGGTCGCCTCGTATCTTGAGCGACCAAATATACTGGTCACAGTCTTACCTACAACGAACTTGGATGGGAAAAACTGCAAACGTCGGAAAAGATTTAAATTAGTTTTATTTCATCAAATGTTTTACCGTAAGACTCCAAATTACCTTTATGAACTTCTGCCTCAATCCGTGTCAGCCGGAAGCTGGCGTGGATTGCGCAGTGCTCACAGAATGAATGTGACTACGCTTAATGCTAGACTTACATCTCACTATAATTCGTTTTTACCGAGTGCTATCAGGCTTTGGAATGAGTCACCAAACAACATACGGGCTTATTCAGGACCCTAAATTATTCAAAGAAACTTTGCTGAAACTTGAATCCCCTATGTCTCAGAACAGTAGCAAATTATTTTCATTCGGCAATCGCTTTACTAATATTATCCATGCCCGGAAGAGGGTGAATTGCAGTGGATTAGAAGGTCACCTGACTGTATGATGTGCACGTAGTAGATCACCCTCAGTGTATATGCGGCGCGCCTAGAGAGGCTCCATGCCATGGCGGCCACCCAACCGCTGGAAGCCGTGTATATGCGGCGCCTAGAGAGGATCCATGCCATGGCGGCCACCCAACCGCTGGAAGCCGTGTATATGCGGCGCCTGGAGAGGCTCCATGCCATGGCGGCCACCCAACCGCTGGAAGCCGTGTATATGCGGCGCGCCTAGAGAGGCTCCATGTCATGGCGGCCACCCAACCGCTGGAAGCCGTGTATATGCGGCGCCTAGAGAGGATCCATGCCATGGCGGCCACCCAACCGCTGGAAGCCGTGTATATGCGGCGCCTAGAGAGGCTCCATGCCATGGCGGCCACCCAACCGCTGGAAGCCGTGTATATGCGGCGCCTAGAGAGGCTCCATGCCATGGCGGCCACCCAACCGCTGGAAGCCGTGTATATGCGGCGCGCCTAGAGAGGCTCCATGTCATGGCGGCCACCCAACCGCTGGAAGCCGTGTATATGCGGCGCCTAGAGAGGATCCATGCCATGGCGGCCACCCAACCGCTGGAAGCCGTGTATATGCGGCGCCTAGAGAGGCTCCATGCCATGGCGGCCACCCAACCGCTGGAAGCCGTGTATATGCGGCGCGCCTAGAGAGGCTCCATGTCATGGCGGCCACCCAACCGCTGGAAGCCGTGTATATGCGGCGCCTAGAGAGGCTCCATGCCATGGCGGCCACCCAACCGCTGGAAGCCGTGTATATGCGGCGCCTAGAGAGGCTTCATGCCATGGCGGCCACCCAACCGCTGGAAGCCGTGTATATGCGGCGCCTAGAGAGGATCCATGCCATGGCGGCCACCCAACCGCTGGAAGCCGTGTATATGCGGCGCCTAGAGAGGCTCCATGCCATGGCGGCCACCCAACCGCTGGAAGCCGTGTATATGCGGCGCCTAGAGAGGCTCCATGCCATGGCGGCCACCCAACCGCTGGAAGCCGTGTATATGCGGCGCCTAGAGAGGATCCATGCCATGGCGGCCACCCAACCGTATAGCAGCTGTCTGAATTAACGGCTTAGGCTGGTGTTAGATATTGGCGGTATTTTGAAACAAATGAAAGATATATTATTCGGATGAGGACGCACTCATGCTGTTAGCAACGGGAAGACGTCGCAGAAGGAAGAGGTATTGGATTCATCGCACTCTGCAAAGAAGACTGGCACTGGGAGAATACCACAAGCTCATACAGGAGTTAAAATTGCAAACAATGAGAGGTTTCGGACCTAAGTTTACTTCAGATTGACACCAGTGCAATTTCAGGAGTTGCTGGATCTGGTTGGGGGAGCGCTGTATCATGTCTCCACCTTTCTCCACATGTCTCCAACTTTCGCGCGTCCTTGTGTCCGAAACAAAGGCTTTTGCCGCCATGTTTGAGAGTGGGCATCGCGCTGAATTTTATTCATTTTTCTGATTGGCTGAAATTTTATATATATGTCGACGGCGCGCCGATCGACGACCGAAAAATAGAACATGTCCTATCGCACCGCGTAACCTCGACGGTACCGCGACGGCACCGCGCCGGTGCTGTCCCGCTGACGCGTGCAGTGGGCGTTAGCCAAGCGCAACTCAACTGTCCTATTTTTCAGCGCCGCGTCAGTTTCGTCGCCGCGCCGCAAACGCGTCCAGTGGGCGTTAGCACTAATGAGTGAAACCACGTGTCCTCGGGGAGTACCACGTGATACGTCTTCAAAACGGCCGATTGACAAACTCTTCGCCAGCCGCTGATGTTCGCCGTCAGCGCCCGCCGGATGGCGCCACTGCAGGCGGTGAAGGGGCGCGCTGACGGCGAGGAGGAGCAAGCTGGCAAAGCTATCTCGCTGATCATTAGCGCATGTTCTCCTGATAATCAAAATAAACAAAGTGCAAGGGTACCTACAACTAGGCTTACTTAGCCCTGGCGTTGACGCAGTATATTGGAGTAGGCAATGTTCAACCTTATTTAACCGCATATGCAAAGGTCTTGGTGATAATTATAATGTTTGTTCGTGTCTAATATTTTCCGTGTTTGCCATTATTTACGTTCATTTTCCGTTTCATCGATGTCATGTTTCCTTCTCCCCCTGTCAGCCATGCCCCGATTTCATCTCCCCCTGTCAGCCATGCCCCGATTTCATCTCCCCCTGTCAGCCATGCCCCGTTTCCATCACTCCCAGTCAACCATGCCCCGTTTCCATCTCCCCCTGTCAGCCATGCCCATTTTTTTTTTTTTTTTTTTTTATTCCTTCAGCAACGAGAGTTACATACATATTATAAACATAGTCAATGCAATTATAGGTCGAGGCCGATAACATAAACAATTATTGATTACTCAAATATGGCAATGTTGAAATAAGGTCTGCGAATATCGTATTAATATATGTGACGGAATATTATATAAAATTATATAATTACATAATTTAATTACATACAAGATTCTATACAATGCAATATATCTGGATGATTTTCCTGTAAGGATATCAGCATGATGCTCCATTTGCACCTGTTTCTTGATGAAATATTTACATAATTCCAAATTTAACAGCTTACTGTCCGATAATCTACTTTTGTACATATACCATTTAGCCATTACCACAATGAAATTTATACTCAGTACAATAGATCCTTTATCACCAGAAATACCACACAAGACGTCTACTACTGATAGACTCACATGAACATTGTATAAGGTTGTAAAACATTGTTCAACATTTTGCCAGATTTTTTGACAGAGGGGCAGTAATACATAAAGTGCTCTAGTGTGTCAGTTTCCATACATACATCGCAGGCTGCATTGTCTTTTAATGTGCCATTTCACCAGATTGTAATTACAAGGTATGATTCTATGGAGGATTTTGTACTGGAAAGTTTGTATCTGAGTGTTGCGTGTTGCAGTATTACTTATTGAAAAGTATGTTTTGAAACTGTTTTCTGTTAGAAATGGGAACTCTAGCTATGTGGCAATAGGAGTGGGTGGGGATTGTGATTTTTTTGAAGTTCCCAATATACGTGATGATTCTGTATTTTATCAACATTGATGTACTGTCCGTTAATTCTTATCTGTGGCTGTTCCTAATTGTTGTATGTGTGCGCTGTTCGCATCTCTCGCCGCAGTGATGTACGCCATTGTTTGGGAATAGCGTGTATGAGGCTGTTTAGTTTTAGCGCGTCTATTTGAATTCCGTATTTTTCTTCTAAAGCAGCTTTTTCTAAAAAGCCCCTGTTCTCGTCCATCAAGTGATGTATGTGTGTAATTCCATGATCTGCGTACGCTTGTAGGTTGGGTAAAAGGTATTGCTTAGAACTCCTCCAATTAGTATGTATTTGTTATTCCATAGTTTTTCATATCTCACGCTCTCCACCTCGGGCTCAGCCGAAAAAACATCAAACCAGCTTGTTGATAAAAAAGATTCTTAGGGAGCTTTATATGTGTGATGCAGAGTTTGCTTGAGATTTCTTGTGTTGTAAGACCAATTAGGCAGAGGGCTAACTTGCTTTGTTTCGTTTGTAGCTCATTACCCGATATTACTCGTTTAATCCAGAGTGCCTTTCGGCTAGCAATGATTGAGCTGAAACAGGGCATTTTCAGACCCCCATTTGGTATGTCTGATATCACTGTGGAATATTTCACTTTGGAGCGTTTGCCATTCCACCCAAAATCTGCTATTTCGCTTTTGACCTTTTTGATAATACTCTCGGGAACGTGAATGACAGCGGTAGCATAGGTCAACAGCGGGAGTGCCAGACTTTTTAATATGGTTATTTTACCTTTTGGGGATAGCCGGCGAGCGGACCAGGTGGTGAGTACAGCTTTACATTTAGATAATCTGTCTTCCAGATTTTTGTGGCACATAGCCGTTTGGTCTGTATCAAAGAAGATACCCATGGTTTTGAAAGTCGATCTTTTAACCTCTATGCCGTGTATAGTGTCTAATCTGCAGTTTGGATGTAAAGGAACCACGAATGTTTTGTTTTTGTTGAGCTTTAGTTCTGAGCATAACGCGAACTGTTCTAATATATTAAGCGCCCTAGATATTGATTCTGCATTCTTCAGAAACAATGTGGCATCATCTGCTAGTTGTGATATTTTAAACACTGCTTCACCCACTGTTTTACTATGTACGTTGGGGTCGCTGGGAATCCTTGTTGCAAGTGTTTCTACAAGAAGAACGAAAAGGTGCTTAGACGTTAGTAGGGAATCGACGGTAGCTTTTATTATAATGTGGGCGCGTACAATAATAGTGCTGACCTATTCTATATACCTTGTTCTATCTTCTGACATCAAGAAAGTGTGTCAACACTAGATTGTTTCAGTCATATTTTCGCGAACAAATGTTGGAGCATGCGACTTTTCCCGACCAACCGCCATGCGTATGCAGCGCCACCTGGCGAGTCCCGCCACCATTTGTAGCCTGGGTACCAAACTTTGTAACAGTCAATTACCTGTGACAGAGGGCGCGGCTGTTGTTTTGAAGTTAAAAGTGAGCGGCTGACAAGGTCCCCTAGCGGAGAGTTATATGCTAACGGAGAGGAGGAACCAAGTCGTATTCACAGGTACCGGCATCCGCCAAAAACAAATTTGGCGGACGGCTACTGCGACCGATCTATTAGGCCCATGACAATGTGTCTCCTCCTGCCAATGTCCCTAAAACCACGTGGATCGGTAATCCCATGATAAGCTAAGGGGATACTTGGTCATGGCTGTATTTAACCCGTGACAGCATGCCCCCCACCCCCACCCCTCCCTATATCTCTTAACCCACATAGATCGGTAATCCCATGCTAAGCCGGCTAAGGGGGCACCTGGTCATAGCTATATTAGGCCCATGACAACATGCCCCCCACCCTCCCCATGCCCCTTAACCCACCTGGATCAGTGATCCAATGCTAAGCTAATGGGACACTTTCAACTTGGTCATGCCTGTATTTAGCCCGTGACAGCATGTCTCCCCACCCTCCCCATGCCCCTTAACCCACCTGAATCAGTGATCCAATGCTAAGCTAATGGGACACTTGGTCATGCATGTATTTAGCCCGTGATAGCATGTCCTCCCACCCACCCCATGCCCCTTAACCCTCATAGATCAGCAATCGATCCCGTGCTAACCTGGTCATAGCTATATAAGGCCCATGACAACATGCGCCCCCCAATCCATGTTCCTTAACCCACCTTGATCAGTGATCCAATGCTAAGCTAATGGGACACTTGGTCATGGCTGTATTTAACCCGTGACAGCATGTCCCCCCCCCCCCCCTCCCCATGTTCCTTAACACACGTAGATCGGAATCCCGTGCTAAGCTAAGGGGACACCTGGTCAGGTATATTCATCCCATGACGATGTGTCCCTCCATAACTAGTGCCCTCCTCCGCGTACTGCAGGGGGGACAGGCTGTCATGAGGGGACGGCTGGTCATGTTACACCGGGTTATAGGCCATAACGTCGCCTGATTTGGCGTATCGAGGCTTTATAATGGGATTGACCATGTTAAAGTGTGATTATTATTTTTTTAAATCACCTTTTCCGTCCAAACTACTGGTTCGAATTCGATGCCACTGGCACCCATGATGTCACTAACATTGGTACATACTCCACCGCATATGGGTATCCTACTTGCATTCTTGTTGTCACGGCGATTTTTCAGAATTTTGTTTCATTGACCGATTACTCGAAAAACTTTCGGTATCCGGAAAAGTGTGAGCCAATGTCCCTCTTTCGGCTGTTTCTGCAAGAATACTCTCGAATAAGCAATAGCTCTCTGAACCGAATATTAACGATATTACGGGAAACATGTTTCGTGACCTTGACAGTGCTGTAACCTTGACCTTGGATGCGTGACCTTGATCCATATAGTCCTTTGCGTAAGACATAACATTAGTATTTGGGCGCAAAGTGTTGTTTGTCTGACTTGCCCCCTTCATGGAGAAATTGAGGAGGTCATTTTGCCGCCAAAATGCTATCTTAGGGTCCCATATTAAAATTTGGGATTTGTTCGCCGAAAAAGTGGGCGATTTGCAAAATTTAAACACTGCATACAAAAGGCAAGGACGAATACGTGAAATAATTTCCAGTATGATGAAATTAAAACTGTGACAGTAGCAAAAAAATTCTTATTTTTTGTCCTAAATTTAAAATTGTAGATTTTCGTCTTAACGAGACCGTCAAGCGTCCAACTTGAACATTGAACAAGACCGACGACGACGTACAGTATCGACCGAGTTATTGGCCGAAACGTCACCTCACGCAGATCCCGACTTGACCCTTCTGATCCTTATTTGTGCTCTCAGATCCGTATTAAATACTTAGAATCTGAATTTGACCCCTAGAATCTGTATTCGATCCCTAGTATTCCGATTGAACCTTATGATCCGGATTTGACCTTTAGAATCCGGATTTGACCCTTGGAATCCGGATTGACCCTTAGGATCCAGATTGATCACTCAGATCTTGATTTTATCCCCACATCCGGATTAGACATCTAGAATCCGGATTCGATCCTTAGTATCCCAATTTGATGTGGATAGCGATTTTACCCATAAGATCAGGATTGGACCTGTAGTATTCCGATTTTACCCCTAAAATCCAGAAAACACATATCCGGAACGCCAAGATCCCGATTTGATCCTGTAGATCCAGATTTTATGCTTTAGATCCAGATTTGAGCCCTAGGATCCGGATTGACCCCTCATATCCCGATTCGACGCTATTGATCCATATTTGAGCCCTCAGATCCTAGAATCCCGATTCGACCCCTAGTATTCCGATTAACCCGTCAAGGGTCAGATTTTGTACTCTTCATATGACCTTCACCTTGCTGTGACAGTGCCTTTAGCCACTTGACCTTGATCAATATCGTCATCAGCAACCAAATATCAATGTTGGGTGCGGTGTCGTTTGACTCACCGGTTGTCCTGATAAAAACATTGAAGAGGCCATATTCCCCCCAAAATGCTCTCATAGGGTTCACTGTTAAAGTTTCAGAATTGGCCCAATATGTAAAATCATTTTTATCAATCCCCATTTTGGTCTTATCTTTCAATGGTTAAACAAATTTTGAAAAATCCTGTGGCTTTGACCTTTGATCGACATGGCCCATCTACAAACTTACCCTCACAATGGCCATGCGGAATCTGTTTGTGAATTTAGAAGTCGATATCTGAAGGCGTTCGATAGTTATTGCGAAACGTTGCAAACAGACATACACAAAGACATACACACAGACATTCACGCAGACAGACAGAAATTGTTTTTCCTTAACAAAATTCAATATTGGACCGACTGATATAATGAGCGAATTCGTAGATTTTTATCCTTAACAAATACAACTACAAACTGAACATTGTAGAATAAGTAAAAAAAGTTGAACCCTAACGGGGATTGCCAAGTCGAAGGGCGAGTCATTGGGCGCATTTCTTTGGTAGCTCTGTATATCCCTGCGGTAACCCGAATACGCACATTACGCACCGGTAAACCGCCCGACACGTCTGTCACCCGGGTATGGGTGCGCGCGCATTAATTCGATATGCCGGTGTGTCCAATTCAAAACAGCACGGGACATTCGGGAGAAGATGGCGGTTGATTGAAAGGTGAGGAGAGTAGGTTGGTTCCATTACCCCTACGTGCACCGGATGTGAACGGTCTGTGCATTTCATTGGAATAGGCATATCCGTGTCGGCACACCCGGAAGTTCCCTGTCACGTGTTGCGGGTGGGGGTTCCAGGCGGGATACCGAACCTAGCCCGAAGACATGCGCCCATTCGTGCTCATATGCCATCGTAATCCGCGTGGGGCAGAAACTATGGCAAGCCGAAAATCCATGTATACATATATTACTCCTGACAATACTATTAACGCAGGACGTAAAGAAGGTATTACACAAATTCCGACTTCCATTTGCTTAATTATTCTAATATAAGTTCAAAATCTACTGTTAATTGTACATTCAGGATGCTTTAACCACTTTTGGTTATATCGCGTCAATGAGAGAAGGAAGGGAGAGTGGAGCCAGTTCTAGGTCCCCCCCTCCCCCCACCCCGGACAGTTCCCCCCGACAATCCCCGTCAGACAAGTCCCCCCCCCCATGTTTCTCCGGACAACGGACAATTCCTCCCCAGACAACCCCCCACCGAGACAATTCCTCTAGGGGGGAATTGTCCGTAAGGTAGCTGTCCGGTAGGGAGTTGTCCGGGAGGGAGTTGTCCGGGGAGGGGCGGGAGTTGTCCGGGGAGGGGCGGGAGTTGTCCGGGGGGGGGGCAGGAATTGTCCGGGGGGGGGAGTTGTCCGGGGGGGACTTGTCCTAGGGGGGGATTGTCCAGGGGAAATTGTCGAGGGGGAGTTGTCCTGCTCCCAATGGAGCCATGTCCCCAGGGGTAATCCCCTACTCTTTGCGAAGAAGGACATAGGATCTTTATCCTGGGACCACACAGACAATGGGGGCCGGCGCGATAGCTCATTGGGTTAGAGCGCTCGCCTTGAGTGCTCTGGCCACCTGAGAGCCTAACGGCACGTGGATCGATGGTTTGAGCCCTGCTAGCTGTGGCCCACTGGAAGGCAATGCCCCAATGCTCAATGGATATAAAGACTACAACCAACAAACTTGCAAGTTGAAGTGAGCAACAATTGAATAACTAACTACTCGTGACCGGTGTAGCATGATAACCTGTCCGCCGTGATAAAGTGTCCGGCTGACGTGCGCGCATGCGCAGCGAATGGGGTTGCTATGTAAATAGCGCATTTTTGTTAGGTTTAGGGTTAGATTATGGTCAGGTTAGGGTCAGGGTTAGGGTTAAGGTTAAGATTAGGGTTCTGGTTAGGATTAATGATATGAAAGAAGCGTGGCCGGACAGGTTATCACGGCCGGACAGGTTATTATGTTACACCGGTCGCTTTGGCGGCGGACCACGGTACAGGTGAAATTAATCGCTCTTACCAGCCTTGCCCATGTCAAGTTTCTTGTCTCACACGGAGTCAATCGCCAGCCATTTGATGACGCTGGCCTGGTATGGCGTCTTGTTGACTGTAATGAACAATGATGTTGGTGGCCGATGGATGTTTTGTTTGTAGAAGCTTGAGGGTGAGTTCAACGGAGACCCATATCCAGGGGCGGATCTAGCGGGGGGGGGGTTACGGGTGTTCTAACCCCACCCCCCTTGGGAACCTGAACACACACTGTTAAAATCGGCTTCTCCGAGCACCCCACCCAGTCGCAAGTTTTTTCAGAGAGCACCCCCCCCCCCTGGCAAATTCCTGGATCCACCCCTCCCTTTTAAATGTGGATTTAAACTATAATAATGCTAATTATAACTTTCCAATATTTTGTATGTAACAAGAGCAAATGAGATTGAAGCCATTTATTTATCTGTGGTGCTGTTGATTGTTAGAAAGCGTTTGCTAGAATATACCTCCAACACCCCTTATATTCTTCAATTTTGGCGATTTAAGTATACGTTGGGTTGAATTAATTATGAATAAAATAATGGATGGTAAACAAGTTGTTTTCAACTGTCTGAGGTTTACGTCACGGTTGTCCGCTATCCCTCGTACAAATATATGCGAAGTCGAGAGAGAGAGAAGTCGTCAGCCCGCCATACCCTATCCAGCGAATGGCAATCCAACACTGCTTGTTTCGCTGGTGAAGGCCACGTGCAATCAACCATTAATACGCCTTTTGGCGCCTGAGTCAGAGTTAACACGTCTGAGGAGAGCTAATCCACACGTCCAGAGCAACGCGTGTCACGCTGAATGACGGTGAAAACAATGTTGGGATTATTTAGTAAATGTACAGCGCGAATAACACGTGAGTTATTCGAAAGCATTGGTACACGAGCACACCAAAGGACGGTTTGCGCAGAGCTGAACTATAAATTCCCGCCAAAAGTCAGAGCTGTTTAACCTTCCGAGACAAACTTGATGAATACAACCAGTAACACCCGGATGTTGCTAAGCTGTTAAAACCTGCCCTCGGCGACAGAATTCAAACATTGCAAGTTCTTCAACCAAGGCGGCAGGACGACATGAAGTGAGACAGCAGTCTACGATGAGTAAGGTCAGTACAAATATTTCTTGCTTGTATGCATGGTTCGCAATGTTCCACAAATGCATGTAGGTCTATATGATAATAACGTCAAATTTGCAACGTATAATTACGAAATCTTGACACTGACGCGAACAGACAATTGGTATTAACTAGAAATCTTAGATGGTTTCTATTGTAAATGATAACTAAATGTATTGTGTAGCCAAATATCTCTGCTCATTGGGGAATGATTGTTTCAACGTTGTCTGCCAACAATGGCCCAACCATCTGCCCACCTTGGGCCAACATTAGCTGCCAACGATGGCCCAACCATAGGCCAACAGTGGGCCAATGTGCGCCGCCGACGTTTTACCGATATTAATCCACTATTCAACCACTGCAAATGTTGTTCACTAATTTATTGACAAAAACCTTAAAAAGTGCAATACATGAATTCTTAATAGGTATACATGACGCGTAATTTCTGAAAAAAATCGCTCGTGACCGCTCATACAGGTGCATGGCCGCTCATAGAGGTGGTCGCTCGTAGATGCGGTCGCTTCCACTCATTCCTGATTCTTGCGTTTGCCAGCTGTCACGCTCTCGTCGCCCGCCATCCCGCTTCCCAGCAAATCGCAGCCACTTCTTCACCACCTCCGAATTTGTGGCGCAACTGGCAGTCGGGTTGCTGCGAGTACCCCCTGAATTAAATCAAAGTAGACTCAATGGCAAAGCTGTTTAAAATATCATGGTGGTCCGATAATATGCATGAATAGCATTTACCTATACTGGTATACTTAACACATGTTTTTTGTTAGCTTAATATTTCTGGAACCCTGTTAAAGGCAATACAGTGGTAGCCACATACAAACTAATGATACTGTTCATAATCTGTCATATCACGTTGAATAGGTAACGCAAATGAGTTAAGTAGACAACGGGAAAAGTGGAAATCCTTATCTTATCAGAAGAATACAGCCACACTTACCATACACCACCTGGCGTAAGTTTAGGCGAGGGAATGGCACTTTCCCACTCTTCCATTGCCAATGTATTTGCTTTGCCACACTGTTTGACAGCACTTAGTCCACCAAACGCTGCACTGTCTTGTTGAAAGTGGATACGCCCATCAAGGTGATGCTGGTGACCTAATTGGACATGTGCAAAATAAAGAGTCAAACTGAAGATAAAATAGACATAAATTAAATTACACAAAAACATGTACAAACCTATGAGAACTGAAAATGCTGGTCTCTTATTTGTGCATACTTGACTAAAATTGGGCCAGTGGAAGCTTTTGGGGCAACGAAATGATGATGAATGAAATATGCCCCATATGGGGATCGTCCACTAAACCATGGATGCCTTGATCTCTAGTCCAGTACACTGACCAATAGACTAAGGGGGTTCTCTGAGACTTATATATAGCTGTGTTTGCATACCGTTTTCCACATGGTCTCGTCATTAGCGAGGACCTCGTCCAATGTGTGTAGGGCATCTACGGTCAGGATGGGGAAGGGCATTCCATCTGGCGGAGGGGTTGGCGTGCAAGTCATGTTGAGATGCTGGCAAATTTTGCCAAGCATCACACCATTGTGCTCCTGCTGCTGTTGCACGCGCTCCAAAGCGTGCAGGAGGGCAATATCATACTCCGTCACTGTCAATGAAATTTAAACAGACTGTAAAACAAAATGTGAACAGCATATTGTTATAGGTAACACTATAACCACTTGGCCTAACTAAAAAAAAAGATCTCTTAGTTCCATGAGAAAATAATTCATATCAACATAGAAGTTCAGAATGCCTCGGCAGATATATGGTTCTGACCACCCACTCAGATACGTGTTCTCTATATTTGTCTACACCCTTCTTCTTTTGGACCAATAGGAACAATCCATTTATATTTTCCATAATTATGTGCCTTGTTTAATAAGGGGCGGATACATGATATAAATTGGCCATTTCCCAATTCAGAGTTATTTAATATTAAAATTCCCAGTTCATGATTGATGAAAATACTCGATCACTGCTGTCGGCTAATATCCCATTCTCAGTTAACGAAGAATTATTTTCCTCATTCCCAGTTCACGGTGAAATGAAAAGCCCATTCCCGAGGAACGGAAATACCCCTTGCCCCATCCCTAAGTTTAATGACATCAAAACCTTCAGCCAGGGGCAGGCTAGCTAGTCAAACACTGTGGTAAGAATAAAGTAAATCGTTTGAAGTGCTATTCAAGCCTTCACTGCCCATGGCTGAAGGTTTTGCAGTGGTTTGACAGTGTTTGATTTTAAGAAAAGAAAAATTCGGTATTACGTTGCGCCTATGTAACTGACACACTAACTGGCACACTAACTGGCACACTAACTGGCACACTAACTGGCACACTAACTGGCACACTAACTGGCACACTAACTGGCACACTAACTGGCACACTAACTGGCACACTAACTGGCACACTAACTGGCACACTAACTGGCACACTAACTGGCACACTAACTGGCACACTAACTGGCACACTAACTGGCACACTAACTGGCACACTAACTGGCACACTAACTGGCACACTAACTGGCACACTAACTGGCACACTAACTGGCACACTAACTGGCACACTAACTGGCACACTAACTGGCACACTAACTGGCACACTAACTGGCACACTAACTGGCACACTAACTGGCACACTAACTGGCACACTAACTGGCACACTAACTGGCACACTAACTGGCACACTAACTGGCACACTAACTGGCACACTAACTGGCACACTAACTGGCACACTAACTGGCACACTAACTGGCACACTAACTGGCACACTAACTGGCACACTAACTGGCACACTAACTGGCACACTAACTGGCACACTAACTGGCACACTAACTGGCACACTAACTGGCACATTAATTGCTCATTTGAGCAGCAATCCCTTCCCCTAAACTAATCTTTGCCTTTTTTTACGCTCAGATCCCGACGACCCAAGAAGAAAAGACGACCCGAAGGACAAGACGTCACGCCGATGGAATGGGTGAGTCTTAGTCACTTTCCAAACTTAATCTAGTGATATTTGAAACCAAGCAATATTGCCGATATCACTGACTCTGGAGTATACTCATTTGTAATATGTAATGAATATATGTCATTGAGGCTAAATATCTATTGCTTTTTGTCTATATGCGCAGCAAACCATTCCCCTAAACAAATCTTTGCCTTTCTTACGCTCAGATCCCGACGACCCAAGGAGAAAGAACGACCCGGATAGGACAGACGTCACGCCAGTTGCCCAGGTAATGTATTTGGTGCACCCACCCACGGTATGAAGTAATGGATCATGCTGTAGCATATTTTATACATGGCACGGAGTAATGAATCCTGCTATCGTTTACGAGCTTATAATCTTAATGGTATGATCCCCATAACGATCGAGACAGCGAAGGAATGTCTCTGTAAGGACTGGTGGAATGTGAACTAATCTTCGAATTGTGCTTTCATTATTACAGATGATAGGCGCCAAAGGCGACCAGGACCTGGAACATTGCGGCGGTGGTAGGCCTTACAGGGGATCCTTTTAATATAAAGTCGTAAATAGAGCTCGTAGACCATTTTTCCATGAGATTCATCATGACAGTAAGAATATCATGCTGTACTCTCGGATAGACGGTATGAAGTAATGGATCATGCTGTAGCGTATTGTATATATGGCACGGAGTAATGAATCCTGCTATCGTTTACGAGCTTATAATCTTAATGTTATGATCCCCATAACGATCGAGACAGCGAAGGAATGTCTCTGTAAAGACTGGTGGAATGTGAACTAATCTTCGAATTGTGCTTTCCTTATTGCACATGATAGTGGCCAAAGGCGACCAGGACCTGGAACATTGCGGCGCTGGTAGGCCTTACAGGGGATCCTTTTAATATAAAGTCGTAAATAGAGCTCGTAGACCATTTTTCCATGAGATTCATCATGACAGTAAGAATATCATGCTGTACTATCGGATAGACGGTATGAAGTAATGGATCATGCTGTAGCGTATGTTATATATGGCACGGAGTAATGAATCCTGTTATCGTTTACGAGCTTATAATCTTAATGGTATGATCCCCATAACGATCGAGACAGTGAAGGAATGTCTCTGTAAAGACTGGTGGAATGTGAACTAATCTTCGAATTGTGCTTTCATTATTACAGATGATAGTGGCAAAAGGCGACCAGGACCTGGAACATTGCGGCGGTGGTAGGCCTTACAGGGGATCCTTTTAATATAAAGTCGTAAATAGAGCTCGTAGACCATTTTTCCATGAGATTCATCATGACAGTAAGAATATCATGCTGTACTCTCGGATAGACGGTATGAAGTAATGGATCATGCTGTAGCATATTTTAGAGATGGCACGGAGTAATGAATCCTGCTATCGTTTACGAGCTTATAATCTTAATGTTATGATCCCCATAACGATCGAGACAGCGAAGGAATGTCTCTGTAAAGACTGGTGGAATGTGAACTAATCTTCGAATTGTGCTTTCATTATTACAGATGATAGTGGCCAAAGGCGACCAGGACCTGGAACATTGCGGCGGTGGTAGGCCTTACAGGGGATCCTTTTAATATAAAGTCGTAAATAGAGCTCGTAGACCATTTTTCCATGAGATTCATCATGACAGTAAGAATATCATGCTGTACTCTCGGATAGACGGTATGAAGTAATGGATCATGCTGTAGCATATTTTATAGATGGCACGGAGTAATGAATCCTGCTATCGTTTACGAGCTTATAATCTTAATGTTATGATCCCCATAACGATCGAGACAGTGAAGGAATGTCTCTGTAAAGACTGGTGGAATGTGAACTAATCTTCGAATTGTGCTTTCATTATTACTGATGATAGTGGCCAAAGGCGACCAGGACCTGGAACATTGCGGCGGTGGTAGGCCTTACAGGGGATCCTTTTAATATAAAGTCGTAAATAGAGCTCGTAGACCATTTATCCATGAGATTCATCATGGCAGTAAGAATATCTTGCTGAACTCTCGGATAGACGGTATGAAGTAATGGATCATGCTGTAGCGTATTTTATATATGGCACGAAGTAATGAATCCTGCTATCGTTTACGAGCTTATAATCTTAATGGTATGATCCCCATAACGATCGAGACAGCGAAGGAATGTCTCTGTAAAGACTGGTGGAATGTGAACTAATCTTCGAATTGTGCTTTCATTATTACAGATGATAGTGGCCAAAGGCGACCAGGACCTGGAACATTGCGGCGGTGGTAGGCCTTACAGGGGATCCTTTTAATATAAAGTCGTAAATAGAGCTCGTAGACCATTTTTACATGAGATTCATCATGACAGTAAGAATATCATGCTGTACTCTCGGATAGACGGTATGAAGTAATGGATCATGCTGTAGCGTATTTTATATATGGCACGGAGTAATGAATCCTGCTATCGTTTACGAGCTTATAATCTTAATGTTATCATCCCCATAACGATCGAGACAGCGAAGGAATGTCTCTATAAAGACTGGTGGAATGTGAACTAATCTTCGAATTGTGCTTTCATTATTACAGATGATGGTGGCCAAAGGCGACCAGGACCTGGAACATTGCGGCGGTGGTAGGCCTTACAGGGGATCCTTTTAATATAAAGTCGTAAATAGAGCTCGTAGACCATTTTTCCATGAGATTCATCATGACAGTAAGAATATCATGCTGTACTCTCGGATAGACGGTATGAAGTAATGGATCTTGCTGTAGCATATTTTATATATGGCACGGAGTAATGAATCCTGATATCGTTTACGAGCTTATAATCTTAATGGTATGATCCCCATAACGATCGAGACAGTGAAGGAATGTCTCTGTAAGGACTGGTGGAATGTGAACTAATCTTCGAATTGTGCTTTCATTATTACAGATGATAGTGGCCAAAGGCGACCAGGACCTGGAACATTGCGGCGGTGGTAGGTCTTACAGGGGATCCTTTTAATATAAAGTCGTAAATAGAACTCGTAGACCATTTTTCCATGAG
The DNA here is from genome assembly GCA_964019135.1 of Arenicola marina. Taxonomy (NCBI): domain Eukaryota; kingdom Metazoa; phylum Annelida; class Polychaeta; family Arenicolidae; genus Arenicola; species Arenicola marina. Next base: position 30,484,334 of record OZ025257.1, read on the forward strand.
ATTCATCATGACAGTAAGAATATCATGCTGTACTCTCGGATAGACGGTATGAAGTAATGGATCATGCTGTAGCGTATTTTATATATGGCACGGAGTAATGAATCCTGCTATCGTTTACGAGCTTATAATCTTAATGGTATGATCCCCATAACGATCGAGACAGTGAAGGAATGTCTCTGTAAGGACTGGTGGAATGTGAACTGATCTTCGAATTGTGCTTTCATTATTACAGATCATAGTGGCCAAAGGCGACCAGGACCTGGAACATTGCGGCGGTGGTAGGCCTTACAGGGGATCCTTTTAATATAAAGTCGTAAATAGAGCTCGTAGACCATTTTTCCATGAGATTCATCATGACAGTAAGAATATCATGCTGTACTCTCGGATAGACGGTATGAAGTAATGGATCATGCTGTAGCGTATTTTATATATGGCACGGAGTAATGAATCCTGCTATCGTTTACGAGCTTATAATCTTAATGGTGTGATCCCCATAACAATCGAGACGGTGAAGGAATGTCTCGGTAAAGACTGGTGGAATGTAAACTAATCTTCGAATTGTGCTTTCATTATTACAGATGATAGCGGCCAAAGGCGACCAGGACCTGGAATATTGCGACGGTGGTAGGCCTTACTGTAACAGGGGATCCTTTTAATATCAAGTCTTCAATAGAGCTCGTAAAGCATTTTTCAATGAGATTCATCATGACAGTAAGAATATCATGCTGTACTCTCAGATATACGGTATGATGTAATGGATCATGCTGTAGTGTATTGTATATATGGCACGGAGTAATGAATCCTAGCTGCTATAGTTTACGAGCTTATAATCTTAATGGTATGATCCCCATAATGATCGAGACAGTGAAGGAATGTCTCGGTAAAGACTCGTCGAATGTGCTCTAATTTTCGTATTGATCCTCTTGTATCGCAGGTGCTTACGGTCATAGAAAACCATGAGCTGTGGGCTTCCGGAAGGAGAAGTACTAAAAGGGGAAACTGGTGCTCGTAAACCCTTTATAAATACGAGATGTGTGTTGTGAAAGTATCTATCAAGTAAGTATTAACTGAATTTAAATAATTCAGAATCGTTGTATATGGACATTCTACACTGCTTGTTTTTTGCCGTTGCCGGTGAAGAGCGGAATGAATGAACAACCCAATTGTGTCCGCAAGTTTAGAGCCGACGTATGTCTGTGTCTCATTTTCTCACATCGCCATTCCACTTGCTATGTTACTTCGCTCTGCGTACCCTAACATTTGACCCTTGTCCCTGACCCTAACCCATAATCCGCTAACCGCTAACCTCCTCTAATCCCCTAACCCCTTGCCTTAACCATAACCAAGCTTGTGGAATGGCAGTACATAAGACCCTAGAACAGACCACACAGTCATAAGACGTATGGAAACTTAAGGTTATTTGTTATTATCGCATCTATGGTTATGACGGATCAACACATCAGATTTAGTTATACACTTAATACGGCGTTGCATTTAGCCGCATTTAAATATTGAATATTGCTTGAAAATTGTTTTTGAATGAAAATGTTCTTTTAATATACAGCGGATGAAAGGTGTTTTCGGGTTATTCCGGGCTGCATCTAGTCTTCCTGACGTCCACCACTAACGATACAACTGCCTCCTGTCAACGGGTTCTATGAATTAACCGCTACAGCAGGAAGCGGCATCCTTTCCTCTGTCGTGGCGGCAGTAATAATAGCCAGACCTATTACAACGCTGCAACGTACTTCTGCAACAATCGCTGTCTGAGCGCAGATGAAAAGCTGGCAATCGAACTGTTGAAACTGTGCGCCAACATTTCAGTGGAAATGATAGTTGGCTAGTCGAATAAAACATTGACTGCATGAACCGACAGGTCTCGTAGACACGTCATGCGAAATCGGCAACAACTGACAACCGCATTGTAGTATGTTCACATTATCTGATACACGACGGAAGCCTTGATTGTAATAAATGAATTGAAGTTACAAACTTACACGAAACCGTTTCTGATAAGAATTAAAATAACAAATGTCAACCGTGCATCATTGGGTCATATTCTGAAAAAACGCCCCTTCCCCTCAAGCACAACCCAGGGCATCACCCTCTTCCCTTTACAAACCAACAGAAGGCTCTCCCTCACATACTCAAAGAACGTACTCCCTCCCCCTACCCTTCACACACCCGAGACTGATCCAACCCCATCAAACGCCCATGACTCCCCCCGTCCCCCCTCACCCACACCCAGGATACCTACCCGCACCCCTTTACACAGTCCTGACGGACCCCCCTTCTCTTACATACCAGCACGCCCTCCCCTTACGCACACCTAGGACAACCACCCCGTCCCCGTTCACACACACCCTTGACGTCCCCCCCCCCCCTCACGTGCACCCATGACGCAATCCCCACTGTCCCCCTCATACGCACCCGGGACTGACACCCCCACCCCTCTCCGCTCCCGCTCCCGCCCCCGCCCTCTCGTACAAGCAGCCCTCCCCTTCACACCCAGCCCGAACGAACCCCCTTCTGTGGCATACAATGTCAAGAAACATATTACACCAAGGATGCAATCTCCCTCATGCTACACACCTTGGACGGACTTCCGCCGCCCCCCCCCGCCCTCGCTTACAACAAACACGCCCTCCCCTTACGAACCCCTAGGGCAACCACCCCCTCTCGTTTGCACACACTCCGGACGGACCCCCTCGCTCGGGACGCCCCCTTTTTCATGCACACCCAGGATAACCCCTCCTTCACACACACACACCCTGGACGGACCCCCCCCCCCTCCCCTTACATACACACGGGGCGAACAACCCCCTTCCTTCACACACTCCCCGAGGTAACCCCCCCCCCCATATCCCCCCCCCCCCCGCCTCAAACGCAGAACGGACCAATCACTCCCTCCCCTCCAACATACCCTACATCGAAATACTAAATTAAAGGTATTCTCTGTGCACTCTTTTATTGTCTGTCTTGTTGCCGTTGTGTTGTGAACGTGATTTTGTTCGATCTTTCAATGGTTAAACGAACTTTTAAAAAAAATCCTGTGACTTTGACTTTGACCTACATGGCCCATCTAGGAACTTAGCCTGACAATGGCCATTCCGCATCTTTTTGTGAATTTGGAAGTCGGTATCTGAGGGCATTCGAAAGATAGGTCAGGTCCGGTAGACGATATAGGACGGGGGGGGGACGGGCCAGTTGAGTCTGGTGGATGGGGGGCAGGGGCTACGAGGGTATGGTGAATGTTAGGACGTAGGGGCGGGGGCCAGGAGAGTCTGGTAGGTGTTAGGACGGGGGGATGGGGGGGGGGGGGCAGGTGTCAGGAGAGTCTGGTGAATGTCAGGACGTTGGGGCGGGGGCCAGGAAAGCACGAGTCCGGTAGCTCTTAGGACGGGGGGGGGGCGTGCACGGGCCAGGAGAGTCTGGTGGTGCTAGGACGGGGAGGGGCACGGGCCAGGAGAGTCTGGTGGGTGCTAGGACGGGGAGGGGCACGGGCCAGGAGAGTCTGGTGGGTGCTAGGACGGGGAGGGGCACGGGCCAGGAGAGTCTGGTGGGTGCTAGGACGGGGAGGGGCACGGGCCAGGAGAGTCTGGTGGGTGCTAGGACTGGGAGGGGCACGGGCCAGGAGAGTCTGGTGGGTGCTAGGACGGGGAGGAGCACGGGCCAGGAGAGTCTGGTGGGTGCTAGGACGGGGAGGGGCACGGGCCAGGAGAGTCTGGTGGGTGCTAGGACGGGGAGGGGCACGGGCCAGGAGAGTCTGGTGGGTGCTAGGACGGGGGGGGGTGCACGGGCCAGCAGAGTCTGGTGGGTGCTAGGACGGGGAGGGGCACGGGCCAGGAGAGTCTGGTGGGTGCTAGGACGGGGAGGGGCACGGGCCAGGAGAGTCTGGTGGGTGCTAGGACGGGGGGGGGGTGCACGGGCCAGGAGAGTCTGGTGGGTGCTAGGACGGGGAGGGGCAGGGGCCAGCAGAGCACGTGTCTGTCGATGGGCTGGGGGGGGGGGGGGAGGGCCAGAGAGCTGGAATCTGATGGGTGTTGGAAGGGGGGGCAGGAGTGGTGATGCCGGCGGGCGGGGGGGGGGGCAGGAACATGGTAGTGTTGGTGGGGAACGGTGGGGGAGGGGCAGGGCTACATCAGTCTGGCGGGAGTGGTAGGGGGCAAGGGTACAGCAGTCTGGCGGGCACCGGTGGTCCGGGGAAATGGAGCGGGCCAGGAGTTCAGGAGTCTGGTGGGCGTCAGCGGGCGTCGGGGGGGGGGGGGCAGGTGCGGGCAAGAGTGCGTCTGGTTGGTGCCGGTGAGCTACTCTCCCCAAGCTTCCATTAAGATTGAAGAAGGCAAAAAATCCATTTTCTGGCAGCTACCAAGTAAGGGCTTCCGTAAAGGTGGTCAAATAGGTTTTGTGAACAGGGCCCAAGGCCTTACAGTATGGTTTCAGACGTTAGTGTCGACCCTTCAGACTGTCACGACATTAACCAGTTAACGTCTGATTTTCAGGCTGGTTCTGTGCATGATCAAAATTCAACTGATCTGGCCCTGGCCTGGGCCTGGCACTCCTAGCTAAAGGCCATGATACAGCTTGTCAGGCAGTAGCGGCTCATTTTTCTCTAAGGCTTGATTGAGAAGGTTTTCTAAGAAGCGGGTGCATCATCTTAGGCTCATTCTTTTCAGCCATCTAGCGGCCTGTTTTGACAGTGAAGCAGGTATCTGAATGCAAGGACGGTCTCAAAAATCTAAAAGTAAGTTGTCGACGAATTAATATTGCATATATTTTATAGTGTAGTATAATAATTCACATAATTCACAATAATTATTTTTCGCGTTTTTGTGGTTAATTATCTTTGAAATGAGTCCTAATTTATTTTCATTTAGTAGCTTTTAATAGAAACTATTCAATGGTAAACGTGAAGCGATCCGCTACTGTCTGTGATCCGTTACTGCCAGACAAGCTGTACATCTAAAAAGGTAACTTTGTGACCGAAACAAGTTTCTGACACAAAGTTGCTAACACTTTTTCAGGATACATCTAATCCGAGTTTCCGAAACTCGCACCCCTTAACCCCTGAGATTCCCAAATCACATAACCACATCTCGATTTCTCATTGGTTGTAATACTAATGATGTGGAAACTTTGTGTCCCAAATTCAAACATATTGAAATGTTTCGGTCACAAAGTTATCGCAACATTTCAGGATACACCAGTGAAAAGTTTCGGAAATAAAGTTTCGGTCACAAAGTTATCGAAACTTTGCCGGATGTATCATGAGCTTTGGGTATAAAAGGAGTTGTTGGTTTATGTTAAATAAATTTGTTGTTAAATCTCTATAAATCTCTATAAACTTTCGCTGCCTATTCTTCCATACAATCGAGCACACCAACCCAGACCGTTGTATACAACAATAGCCTCGCGGTCGCTCTGGCGAGACGGCGCCAACAACAACAGACAGTCCAATCGCCGCAGGCTAATCCCCTCGACTCCCCCCCCCCCCCTCAATCGCCGCGGACTAATCCTCTCGCGGCTCGACCAACCCCGACCAACCCCCCCCTCCACCTATGGTAGGGGGTGGTGAGAGCGACTCGGCCGTTATGCCGTTCGGCCATTATAGTGGAGCAGATAAGTGAAAAAATCGTGACAAGCACCAAATTTGGCATGGCCGTTCATCTGGGTCTAGTTTTTAAAAAAGCCCGTTAGCCACTGAAAAATTCAAAATGGCGGCCATTTTTCAAGATGGCCGCCATTTTCGCCATAAAAATACAATTTTCGCCGTTAAAATTGACTGAGTAGTCAGACTTTAATGATTTTGATGTCGCTTCATATGTTTTAGACCACGCCAAAACCGAATTTCCAGATCTTAAAATCAAAATAGCTGCCATTTGTTTAAGATGGCCACCAATTTCAGCATTAAAAATGATTTTCGTCATTAAAGTTGACTGAGTAGTCAAAATTTAATTATTATGATGTAGCTAAAGAAAGGAACGTGGCAGGCACCATGAGCAGACAGAACGGGCTCAACGAGTACTCTTTGAGAACGTAGAGAACGTAGACAGGTTGTACAAGGCGATGAAGGGTATGGGCAATTCGTTCCAAGAAGAAACAAGAGACCTACTTACGCTAGACACCAAAACCATTACCCATCTCAGTGCTGTTGAAATGGTTGCCACACACTATGACTATGAGAAAGGCAGAGTCTGCTTTCACGGCTTCATGAAAGGTTTAAAACATGACGAGGAATGTACTTTCTACGTACCAATGAAGAGGAACAAGATGGACTTATTTCGTCAAGAACAGGCTTCTGGCGATCCAAAGCAAAAGGTTCTGAAAGAGGACTATCATCTCTTCTCCAAGTTGTTCATATCCTGCCAGTCCAAAGAGTGTGACCTTCGGGAGTTTCGACATGAGAACCAATCTTACCCCGCTGCATTAAGTGACAGTAGAAAACTCTACACATTTCAGAAGTACCAGCTTGCTGTCATTCTTCAGGCTCATGTTACACTTCCAGACGCGGAACCAGATAATGATGCCATCTGGTTCAGCCTTGGTGAACTCCTTGCATGCCACCACGAACTTCAAGGACGTTTGAAGAATATGCAACCTTAGACTTGTTCCCTACAGTACAAGCATATTCTGCCAAGTACAAATGGACAGATGTTGTTATGACGAAAATTCGTCATATGTCAGTTGGTCGTGTTTGTTATGACGAAAATTTCCAATTTTCGTCATATGTCGGTCGGTCGTGTTTGTTATGACGAATTTTTTCAATTTTCGTCATATGTCGGTCGGTCGTGTTTGTATGTTTGTTATGACGAAAATTTTCAATTTTCGTCATATGTCAGTTGGTCGTGTTTGTTCGTTTTTTTGTATGTCTGTTTCACTAAAAAACGAGCAGTCCTCTTGTGACCTAACGGCTACATACATCGGTTCGCAGTCTTCACTATCTAATAGCTAGGCTATAGGGCTACACCATACTCGTCACCCGGGTTAAAAGGTCAAAGGTCAAGGTCACAGCGATTTTTTTTAAAAATAACTAAAACCGCTTATATCTCCGTTAATATTGACGCTACAGATCTCTGGTCAGTTTCAAGATGTGCTAGCATTCAAGGCGCAATTTTGGGGTATTGTTCACTTTTTGATGCGTAATACTCATTTTCGAGTAAAATGAGGTAATAAGTTTTGCGGAAAACGCACTAAATGACCTCTGTCAGTTTTCTCGCTTTTAAGCACATTTGCCATCAAGCTATCGCTATGATGTTCTAATATGCCATAGAAATGTGAATTAAGATGAGTTGTGTCGAATCTTATAGTTTTCTGATGCGTTACGTGACGTCACGATGACGTCACCTTTGGTACTTAAAAAAAACCAGAAAAAAATTCCTAAAAATGAGAAAGTAGCATCATATTGTAGGAAACGTAGTTCCTCGTATAGCTGCAAGCTAAAAACAATATGTTCCTATCTTACTTCCGGTTCCAGGGCCGACGGCATTTCTCTATGGGACTTCCCATGTTAAAGCGCTGTATGTTCAGGCTGGGAAAACTGTTTTGTCGTGTATTTCACAAGTGCCTGCATCAAGGCACACTGGAATTTTTTTCTTAGTTAAACATGATATATAGTAGCCTAAGTGCATGCGATTGGATCAAATAGTGACGTCACACGATTTTTTTGAAATTTGGCCAATGGTGAAAGATACGGCTTTTTGGTGTTAGCAGAGGCTCCCACAGGCGTCCTACAGGCGTCCTATTCAAGCCATCAATCAATGCTTGCAGCAGTGGATGGATAATACTAAGCTGAGTCATAATCTATCCACATGGTTCCATAGTCATATTACTTTTCGGTATATGGTCAAAATCGTTTAACATGGGATCCTATGGGGAAAAATGAACTTGAGTGAATATGACCTACTTCCCCTCAAGCTATTTCTCCTTCACCACACAGTGAGGTAATATCACCTTAAAGCAAGTTATAAGAAAAACACGGCGATCTCTGTGTTACTTTTTGTTTCCATGGCAACGAAGCCACTGGCCTAATGATAAACATACAGATTCTTGCCATTGAAAGAAAAATCGTCAAAAATCAGATAAAAATGCTAAAATTGCAAACTTTACGCCAACTAGTTGCCAATAAGCATCTACAGATCCCTTAATGCTTCAATCAGGCGAATGTTACTCAGTTATGGCGCTAGAGCGCTTCAAAGTGGGACGACACCTTTGCGGGGCCACCAATGATGAGTGAATGGAGATTGTGTCCATCTTGAAAACAACGTCAAAATTAAGAAAAACATGCCAGAGCTGTGATCTTTACGCCAAATGGTAGGGACCATTGATCTTCAGAGAACTAGAAAAAGACCAATGAAGAGGAACAAGATGGACTTATTTCGTCAAGAACAGGCTTCTGGCGATCCAAAGCAAAAGGTTCTGAAAGAGGACTATCATCTCTTCTCCAAGTTGTTCATATCCTGCCAGTCCAAAGAGTGTGACCTTCGGGAGTTTCGACATGAGAACCAATCTTACCCCGCTGCATTAAGTGACAGTAGAAAACTCTACACATTTCAGAAGTACCAGCTTGCTGTCATTCTTCAGGCTACGCTTAATGCTAGACTTACATCTCACTATAATTCGTTTTTACCGAGTGCTATCAGGCTTTGGAATGAGTCACCAAACAACATACGGGCTTATTCAGGACCCTAAATTATTCAAAGAAACTTTGCTGAAACTTGAATCCCCTATGTCTCAGAACAGTAGCAAATTATTTTCATTCGGCAATCGCTTTACTAATATTATCCATGCCCGGAAGAGGGTGAATTGCAGTGGATTAGAAGGTCACCTGACTGTATGATGTGCACGTAGTAGATCACCCTCAGTGTATATGCGGCGCGCCTAGAGAGGCTCCATGCCATGGCGGCCACCCAACCGCTGGAAGCCGTGTATATGCGGCGCCTAGAGAGGATCCATGCCATGGCGGCCACCCAACCGCTGGAAGCCGTGTATATGCGGCGCCTGGAGAGGCTCCATGCCATGGCGGCCACCCAACCGCTGGAAGCCGTGTATATGCGGCGCGCCTAGAGAGGCTCCATGTCATGGCGGCCACCCAACCGCTGGAAGCCGTGTATATGCGGCGCCTAGAGAGGATCCATGCCATGGCGGCCACCCAACCGCTGGAAGCCGTGTATATGCGGCGCCTAGAGAGGCTCCATGCCATGGCGGCCACCCAACCGCTGGAAGCCGTGTATATGCGGCGCCTAGAGAGGCTCCATGCCATGGCGGCCACCCAACCGCTGGAAGCCGTGTATATGCGGCGCGCCTAGAGAGGCTCCATGTCATGGCGGCCACCCAACCGCTGGAAGCCGTGTATATGCGGCGCCTAGAGAGGATCCATGCCATGGCGGCCACCCAACCGCTGGAAGCCGTGTATATGCGGCGCCTAGAGAGGCTCCATGCCATGGCGGCCACCCAACCGCTGGAAGCCGTGTATATGCGGCGCGCCTAGAGAGGCTCCATGTCATGGCGGCCACCCAACCGCTGGAAGCCGTGTATATGCGGCGCCTAGAGAGGCTCCATGCCATGGCGGCCACCCAACCGCTGGAAGCCGTGTATATGCGGCGCCTAGAGAGGCTTCATGCCATGGCGGCCACCCAACCGCTGGAAGCCGTGTATATGCGGCGCCTAGAGAGGATCCATGCCATGGCGGCCACCCAACCGCTGGAAGCCGTGTATATGCGGCGCCTAGAGAGGCTCCATGCCATGGCGGCCACCCAACCGCTGGAAGCCGTGTATATGCGGCGCCTAGAGAGGCTCCATGCCATGGCGGCCACCCAACCGCTGGAAGCCGTGTATATGCGGCGCCTAGAGAGGATCCATGCCATGGCGGCCACCCAACCGTATAGCAGCTGTCTGAATTAACGGCTTAGGCTGGTGTTAGATATTGGCGGTATTTTGAAACAAATGAAAGATATATTATTCGGATGAGGACGCACTCATGCTGTTAGCAACGGGAAGACGTCGCAGAAGGAAGAGGTATTGGATTCATCGCACTCTGCAAAGAAGACTGGCACTGGGAGAATACCACAAGCTCATACAGGAGTTAAAATTGCAAACAATGAGAGGTTTCGGACCTAAGTTTACTTCAGATTGACACCAGTGCAATTTCAGGAGTTGCTGGATCTGGTTGGGGGAGCGCTGTATCATGTCTCCACCTTTCTCCACATGTCTCCAACTTTCGCGCGTCCTTGTGTCCGAAACAAAGGCTTTTGCCGCCATGTTTGAGAGTGGGCATCGCGCTGAATTTTATTCATTTTTCTGATTGGCTGAAATTTTATATATATGTCGACGGCGCGCCGATCGACGACCGAAAAATAGAACATGTCCTATCGCACCGCGTAACCTCGACGGTACCGCGACGGCACCGCGCCGGTGCTGTCCCGCTGACGCGTGCAGTGGGCGTTAGCCAAGCGCAACTCAACTGTCCTATTTTTCAGCGCCGCGTCAGTTTCGTCGCCGCGCCGCAAACGCGTCCAGTGGGCGTTAGCACTAATGAGTGAAACCACGTGTCCTCGGGGAGTACCACGTGATACGTCTTCAAAACGGCCGATTGACAAACTCTTCGCCAGCCGCTGATGTTCGCCGTCAGCGCCCGCCGGATGGCGCCACTGCAGGCGGTGAAGGGGCGCGCTGACGGCGAGGAGGAGCAAGCTGGCAAAGCTATCTCGCTGATCATTAGCGCATGTTCTCCTGATAATCAAAATAAACAAAGTGCAAGGGTACCTACAACTAGGCTTACTTAGCCCTGGCGTTGACGCAGTATATTGGAGTAGGCAATGTTCAACCTTATTTAACCGCATATGCAAAGGTCTTGGTGATAATTATAATGTTTGTTCGTGTCTAATATTTTCCGTGTTTGCCATTATTTACGTTCATTTTCCGTTTCATCGATGTCATGTTTCCTTCTCCCCCTGTCAGCCATGCCCCGATTTCATCTCCCCCTGTCAGCCATGCCCCGATTTCATCTCCCCCTGTCAGCCATGCCCCGTTTCCATCACTCCCAGTCAACCATGCCCCGTTTCCATCTCCCCCTGTCAGCCATGCCCATTTTTTTTTTTTTTTTTTTTTATTCCTTCAGCAACGAGAGTTACATACATATTATAAACATAGTCAATGCAATTATAGGTCGAGGCCGATAACATAAACAATTATTGATTACTCAAATATGGCAATGTTGAAATAAGGTCTGCGAATATCGTATTAATATATGTGACGGAATATTATATAAAATTATATAATTACATAATTTAATTACATACAAGATTCTATACAATGCAATATATCTGGATGATTTTCCTGTAAGGATATCAGCATGATGCTCCATTTGCACCTGTTTCTTGATGAAATATTTACATAATTCCAAATTTAACAGCTTACTGTCCGATAATCTACTTTTGTACATATACCATTTAGCCATTACCACAATGAAATTTATACTCAGTACAATAGATCCTTTATCACCAGAAATACCACACAAGACGTCTACTACTGATAGACTCACATGAACATTGTATAAGGTTGTAAAACATTGTTCAACATTTTGCCAGATTTTTTGACAGAGGGGCAGTAATACATAAAGTGCTCTAGTGTGTCAGTTTCCATACATACATCGCAGGCTGCATTGTCTTTTAATGTGCCATTTCACCAGATTGTAATTACAAGGTATGATTCTATGGAGGATTTTGTACTGGAAAGTTTGTATCTGAGTGTTGCGTGTTGCAGTATTACTTATTGAAAAGTATGTTTTGAAACTGTTTTCTGTTAGAAATGGGAACTCTAGCTATGTGGCAATAGGAGTGGGTGGGGATTGTGATTTTTTTGAAGTTCCCAATATACGTGATGATTCTGTATTTTATCAACATTGATGTACTGTCCGTTAATTCTTATCTGTGGCTGTTCCTAATTGTTGTATGTGTGCGCTGTTCGCATCTCTCGCCGCAGTGATGTACGCCATTGTTTGGGAATAGCGTGTATGAGGCTGTTTAGTTTTAGCGCGTCTATTTGAATTCCGTATTTTTCTTCTAAAGCAGCTTTTTCTAAAAAGCCCCTGTTCTCGTCCATCAAGTGATGTATGTGTGTAATTCCATGATCTGCGTACGCTTGTAGGTTGGGTAAAAGGTATTGCTTAGAACTCCTCCAATTAGTATGTATTTGTTATTCCATAGTTTTTCATATCTCACGCTCTCCACCTCGGGCTCAGCCGAAAAAACATCAAACCAGCTTGTTGATAAAAAAGATTCTTAGGGAGCTTTATATGTGTGATGCAGAGTTTGCTTGAGATTTCTTGTGTTGTAAGACCAATTAGGCAGAGGGCTAACTTGCTTTGTTTCGTTTGTAGCTCATTACCCGATATTACTCGTTTAATCCAGAGTGCCTTTCGGCTAGCAATGATTGAGCTGAAACAGGGCATTTTCAGACCCCCATTTGGTATGTCTGATATCACTGTGGAATATTTCACTTTGGAGCGTTTGCCATTCCACCCAAAATCTGCTATTTCGCTTTTGACCTTTTTGATAATACTCTCGGGAATGTGAATGACAGCGGTAGCATAGGTCAACAGCGGGAGTGCCAGACTTTTTAATATGGTTATTTTACCTTTTGGGGATAGCCGGCGAGCGGACCAGGTGGTGAGTACAGCTTTACATTTAGATAATCTGTCTTCCAGATTTTTGTGGCACATAGCCGTTTGGTCTGTATCAAAGAAGATACCCATGGTTTTGAAAGTCGATCTTTTAACCTCTATGCCGTGTATAGTGTCTAATCTGCAGTTTGGATGTAAAGGAACCACGAATGTTTTGTTTTTGTTGAGCTTTAGTTCTGAGCATAACGCGAACTGTTCTAATATATTAAGCGCCCTAGATATTGATTCTGCATTCTTCAGAAACAATGTGGCATCATCTGCTAGTTGTGATATTTTAAACACTGCTTCACCCACTGTTTTACTATGTACGTTGGGGTCGCTGGGAATCCTTGTTGCAAGTGTTTCTACAAGAAGAACGAAAAGGTGCTTAGACGTTAGTAGGGAATCGACGGTAGCTTTTATTATAATGTGGGCGCGTACAATAATAGTGCTGACCTATTCTATATACCTTGTTCTATCTTCTGACATCAAGAAAGTGTGTCAACACTAGATTGTTTCAGTCATATTTTCGCGAACAAATGTTGGAGCATGCGACTTTTCCCGACCAACCGCCATGCGTATGCAGCGCCACCTGGCGAGTCCCGCCACCATTTGTAGCCTGGGTACCAAACTTTGTAACAGTCAATTACCTGTGACAGAGGGCGCGGCTGTTGTTTTGAAGTTAAAAGTGAGCGGCTGACAAGGTCCCCTAGCGGAGAGTTATATGCTAACGGAGAGGAGGAACCAAGTCGTATTCACAGGTACCGGCATCCGCCAAAAACAAATTTGGCGGACGGCTACTGCGACCGATCTATTAGGCCCATGACAATGTGTCTCCTCCTGCCAATGTCCCTAAAACCACGTGGATCGGTAATCCCATGATAAGCTAAGGGGATACTTGGTCATGGCTGTATTTAACCCGTGACAGCATGCCCCCCACCCCCACCCCTCCCTATATCTCTTAACCCACATAGATCGGTAATCCCATGCTAAGCCGGCTAAGGGGGCACCTGGTCATAGCTATATTAGGCCCATGACAACATGCCCCCCACCCTCCCCATGCCCCTTAACCCACCTGGATCAGTGATCCAATGCTAAGCTAATGGGACACTTTCAACTTGGTCATGCCTGTATTTAGCCCGTGACAGCATGTCTCCCCACCCTCCCCATGCCCCTTAACCCACCTGAATCAGTGATCCAATGCTAAGCTAATGGGACACTTGGTCATGCATGTATTTAGCCCGTGATAGCATGTCCTCCCACCCACCCCATGCCCCTTAACCCTCATAGATCAGCAATCGATCCCGTGCTAACCTGGTCATAGCTATATAAGGCCCATGACAACATGCGCCCCCCAATCCATGTTCCTTAACCCACCTTGATCAGTGATCCAATGCTAAGCTAATGGGACACTTGGTCATGGCTGTATTTAACCCGTGACAGCATGTCCCCCCCCCCCCCTCCCCATGTTCCTTAACACACGTAGATCGGAATCCCGTGCTAAGCTAAGGGGACACCTGGTCAGGTATATTCATCCCATGACGATGTGTCCCTCCATAACTAGTGCCCTCCTCCGCGTACTGCAGGGGGGACAGGCTGTCATGAGGGGACGGCTGGTCATGTTACACCGGGTTATAGGCCATAACGTCGCCTGATTTGGCGTATCGAGGCTTTATAATGGGATTGACCATGTTAAAGTGTGATTATTATTTTTTTAAATCACCTTTTCCGTCCAAACTACTGGTTCGAATTCGATGCCACTGGCACCCATGATGTCACTAACATTGGTACATACTCCACCGCATATGGGTATCCTACTTGCATTCTTGTTGTCACGGCGATTTTTCAGAATTTTGTTTCATTGACCGATTACTCGAAAAACTTTCGGTATCCGGAAAAGTGTGAGCCAATGTCCCTCTTTCGGCTGTTTCTGCAAGAATACTCTCGAATAAGCAATAGCTCTCTGAACCGAATATTAACGATATTACGGGAAACATGTTTCGTGACCTTGACAGTGCTGTAACCTTGACCTTGGATGCGTGACCTTGATCCATATAGTCCTTTGCGTAAGACATAACATTAGTATTTGGGCGCAAAGTGTTGTTTGTCTGACTTGCCCCCTTCATGGAGAAATTGAGGAGGTCATTTTGCCGCCAAAATGCTATCTTAGGGTCCCATATTAAAATTTGGGATTTGTTCGCCGAAAAAGTGGGCGATTTGCAAAATTTAAACACTGCATACAAAAGGCAAGGACGAATACGTGAAATAATTTCCAGTATGATGAAATTAAAACTGTGACAGTAGCAAAAAAATTCTTATTTTTTGTCCTAAATTTAAAATTGTAGATTTTCGTCTTAACGAGACCGTCAAGCGTCCAACTTGAACATTGAACAAGACCGACGACGACGTACAGTATCGACCGAGTTATTGGCCGAAACGTCACCTCACGCAGATCCCGACTTGACCCTTCTGATCCTTATTTGTGCTCTCAGATCCGTATTAAATACTTAGAATCTGAATTTGACCCCTAGAATCTGTATTCGATCCCTAGTATTCCGATTGAACCTTATGATCCGGATTTGACCTTTAGAATCCGGATTTGACCCTTGGAATCCGGATTGACCCTTAGGATCCAGATTGATCACTCAGATCTTGATTTTATCCCCACATCCGGATTAGACATCTAGAATCCGGATTCGATCCTTAGTATCCCAATTTGATGTGGATAGCGATTTTACCCATAAGATCAGGATTGGACCTGTAGTATTCCGATTTTACCCCTAAAATCCAGAAAACACATATCCGGAACGCCAAGATCCCGATTTGATCCTGTAGATCCAGATTTTATGCTTTAGATCCAGATTTGAGCCCTAGGATCCGGATTGACCCCTCATATCCCGATTCGACGCTATTGATCCATATTTGAGCCCTCAGATCCTAGAATCCCGATTCGACCCCTAGTATTCCGATTAACCCGTCAAGGGTCAGATTTTGTACTCTTCATATGACCTTCACCTTGCTGTGACAGTGCCTTTAGCCACTTGACCTTGATCAATATCGTCATCAGCAACCAAATATCAATGTTGGGTGCGGTGTCGTTTGACTCACCGGTTGTCCTGATAAAAACATTGAAGAGGCCATATTCCCCCCAAAATGCTCTCATAGGGTTCACTGTTAAAGTTTCAGAATTGGCCCAATATGTAAAATCATTTTTATCAATCCCCATTTTGGTCTTATCTTTCAATGGTTAAACAAATTTTGAAAAATCCTGTGGCTTTGACCTTTGATCGACATGGCCCATCTACAAACTTACCCTCACAATGGCCATGCGGAATCTGTTTGTGAATTTAGAAGTCGATATCTGAAGGCGTTCGATAGTTATTGCGAAACGTTGCAAACAGACATACACAAAGACATACACACAGACATTCACGCAGACAGACAGAAATTGTTTTTCCTTAACAAAATTCAATATTGGACCGACTGATATAATGAGCGAATTCGTAGATTTTTATCCTTAACAAATACAACTACAAACTGAACATTGTAGAATAAGTAAAAAAAGTTGAACCCTAACGGGGATTGCCAAGTCGAAGGGCGAGTCATTGGGCGCATTTCTTTGGTAGCTCTGTATATCCCTGCGGTAACCCGAATACGCACATTACGCACCGGTAAACCGCCCGACACGTCTGTCACCCGGGTATGGGTGCGCGCGCATTAATTCGATATGCCGGTGTGTCCAATTCAAAACAGCACGGGACATTCGGGAGAAGATGGCGGTTGATTGAAAGGTGAGGAGAGTAGGTTGGTTCCATTACCCCTACGTGCACCGGATGTGAACGGTCTGTGCATTTCATTGGAATAGGCATATCCGTGTCGGCACACCCGGAAGTTCCCTGTCACGTGTTGCGGGTGGGGGTTCCAGGCGGGATACCGAACCTAGCCCGAAGACATGCGCCCATTCGTGCTCATATGCCATCGTAATCCGCGTGGGGCAGAAACTATGGCAAGCCGAAAATCCATGTATACATATATTACTCCTGACAATACTATTAACGCAGGACGTAAAGAAGGTATTACACAAATTCCGACTTCCATTTGCTTAATTATTCTAATATAAGTTCAAAATCTACTGTTAATTGTACATTCAGGATGCTTTAACCACTTTTGGTTATATCGCGTCAATGAGAGAAGGAAGGGAGAGTGGAGCCAGTTCTAGGTCCCCCCCTCCCCCCACCCCGGACAGTTCCCCCCGACAATCCCCGTCAGACAAGTCCCCCCCCCCATGTTTCTCCGGACAACGGACAATTCCTCCCCAGACAACCCCCCACCGAGACAATTCCTCTAGGGGGGAATTGTCCGTAAGGTAGCTGTCCGGTAGGGAGTTGTCCGGGAGGGAGTTGTCCGGGGAGGGGCGGGAGTTGTCCGGGGAGGGGCGGGAGTTGTCCGGGGGGGGGGCAGGAATTGTCCGGGGGGGGGAGTTGTCCGGGGGGGACTTGTCCTAGGGGGGGATTGTCCAGGGGAAATTGTCGAGGGGGAGTTGTCCTGCTCCCAATGGAGCCATGTCCCCAGGGGTAATCCCCTACTCTTTGCGAAGAAGGACATAGGATCTTTATCCTGGGACCACACAGACAATGGGGGCCGGCGCGATAGCTCATTGGGTTAGAGCGCTCGCCTTGAGTGCTCTGGCCACCTGAGAGCCTAACGGCACGTGGATCGATGGTTTGAGCCCTGCTAGCTGTGGCCCACTGGAAGGCAATGCCCCAATGCTCAATGGATATAAAGACTACAACCAACAAACTTGCAAGTTGAAGTGAGCAACAATTGAATAACTAACTACTCGTGACCGGTGTAGCATGATAACCTGTCCGCCGTGATAAAGTGTCCGGCTGACGTGCGCGCATGCGCAGCGAATGGGGTTGCTATGTAAATAGCGCATTTTTGTTAGGTTTAGGGTTAGATTATGGTCAGGTTAGGGTCAGGGTTAGGGTTAAGGTTAAGATTAGGGTTCTGGTTAGGATTAATGATATGAAAGAAGCGTGGCCGGACAGGTTATCACGGCCGGACAGGTTATTATGTTACACCGGTCGCTTTGGCGGCGGACCACGGTACAGGTGAAATTAATCGCTCTTACCAGCCTTGCCCATGTCAAGTTTCTTGTCTCACACGGAGTCAATCGCCAGCCATTTGATGACGCTGGCCTGGTATGGCGTCTTGTTGACTGTAATGAACAATGATGTTGGTGGCCGATGGATGTTTTGTTTGTAGAAGCTTGAGGGTGAGTTCAACGGAGACCCATATCCAGGGGCGGATCTAGCGGGGGGGGGGTTACGGGTGTTCTAACCCCACCCCCCTTGGGAACCTGAACACACACTGTTAAAATCGGCTTCTCCGAGCACCCCACCCAGTCGCAAGTTTTTTCAGAGAGCACCCCCCCCCCCTGGCAAATTCCTGGATCCACCCCTCCCTTTTAAATGTGGATTTAAACTATAATAATGCTAATTATAACTTTCCAATATTTTGTATGTAACAAGAGCAAATGAGATTGAAGCCATTTATTTATCTGTGGTGCTGTTGATTGTTAGAAAGCGTTTGCTAGAATATACCTCCAACACCCCTTATATTCTTCAATTTTGGCGATTTAAGTATACGTTGGGTTGAATTAATTATGAATAAAATAATGGATGGTAAACAAGTTGTTTTCAACTGTCTGAGGTTTACGTCACGGTTGTCCGCTATCCCTCGTACAAATATATGCGAAGTCGAGAGAGAGAGAAGTCGTCAGCCCGCCATACCCTATCCAGCGAATGGCAATCCAACACTGCTTGTTTCGCTGGTGAAGGCCACGTGCAATCAACCATTAATACGCCTTTTGGCGCCTGAGTCAGAGTTAACACGTCTGAGGAGAGCTAATCCACACGTCCAGAGCAACGCGTGTCACGCTGAATGACGGTGAAAACAATGTTGGGATTATTTAGTAAATGTACAGCGCGAATAACACGTGAGTTATTCGAAAGCATTGGTACACGAGCACACCAAAGGACGGTTTGCGCAGAGCTGAACTATAAATTCCCGCCAAAAGTCAGAGCTGTTTAACCTTCCGAGACAAACTTGATGAATACAACCAGTAACACCCGGATGTTGCTAAGCTGTTAAAACCTGCCCTCGGCGACAGAATTCAAACATTGCAAGTTCTTCAACCAAGGCGGCAGGACGACATGAAGTGAGACAGCAGTCTACGATGAGTAAGGTCAGTACAAATATTTCTTGCTTGTATGCATGGTTCGCAATGTTCCACAAATGCATGTAGGTCTATATGATAATAACGTCAAATTTGCAACGTATAATTACGAAATCTTGACACTGACGCGAACAGACAATTGGTATTAACTAGAAATCTTAGATGGTTTCTATTGTAAATGATAACTAAATGTATTGTGTAGCCAAATATCTCTGCTCATTGGGGAATGATTGTTTCAACGTTGTCTGCCAACAATGGCCCAACCATCTGCCCACCTTGGGCCAACATTAGCTGCCAACGATGGCCCAACCATAGGCCAACAGTGGGCCAATGTGCGCCGCCGACGTTTTACCGATATTAATCCACTATTCAACCACTGCAAATGTTGTTCACTAATTTATTGACAAAAACCTTAAAAAGTGCAATACATGAATTCTTAATAGGTATACATGACGCGTAATTTCTGAAAAAAATCGCTCGTGACCGCTCATACAGGTGCATGGCCGCTCATAGAGGTGGTCGCTCGTAGATGCGGTCGCTTCCACTCATTCCTGATTCTTGCGTTTGCCAGCTGTCACGCTCTCGTCGCCCGCCATCCCGCTTCCCAGCAAATCGCAGCCACTTCTTCACCACCTCCGAATTTGTGGCGCAACTGGCAGTCGGGTTGCTGCGAGTACCCCCTGAATTAAATCAAAGTAGACTCAATGGCAAAGCTGTTTAAAATATCATGGTGGTCCGATAATATGCATGAATAGCATTTACCTATACTGGTATACTTAACACATGTTTTTTGTTAGCTTAATATTTCTGGAACCCTGTTAAAGGCAATACAGTGGTAGCCACATACAAACTAATGATACTGTTCATAATCTGTCATATCACGTTGAATAGGTAACGCAAATGAGTTAAGTAGACAACGGGAAAAGTGGAAATCCTTATCTTATCAGAAGAATACAGCCACACTTACCATACACCACCTGGCGTAAGTTTAGGCGAGGGAATGGCACTTTCCCACTCTTCCATTGCCAATGTATTTGCTTTGCCACACTGTTTGACAGCACTTAGTCCACCAAACGCTGCACTGTCTTGTTGAAAGTGGATACGCCCATCAAGGTGATGCTGGTGACCTAATTGGACATGTGCAAAATAAAGAGTCAAACTGAAGATAAAATAGACATAAATTAAATTACACAAAAACATGTACAAACCTATGAGAACTGAAAATGCTGGTCTCTTATTTGTGCATACTTGACTAAAATTGGGCCAGTGGAAGCTTTTGGGGCAACGAAATGATGATGAATGAAATATGCCCCATATGGGGATCGTCCACTAAACCATGGATGCCTTGATCTCTAGTCCAGTACACTGACCAATAGACTAAGGGGGTTCTCTGAGACTTATATATAGCTGTGTTTGCATACCGTTTTCCACATGGTCTCGTCATTAGCGAGGACCTCGTCCAATGTGTGTAGGGCATCTACGGTCAGGATGGGGAAGGGCATTCCATCTGGCGGAGGGGTTGGCGTGCAAGTCATGTTGAGATGCTGGCAAATTTTGCCAAGCATCACACCATTGTGCTCCTGCTGCTGTTGCACGCGCTCCAAAGCGTGCAGGAGGGCAATATCATACTCCGTCACTGTCAATGAAATTTAAACAGACTGTAAAACAAAATGTGAACAGCATATTGTTATAGGTAACACTATAACCACTTGGCCTAACTAAAAAAAAAGATCTCTTAGTTCCATGAGAAAATAATTCATATCAACATAGAAGTTCAGAATGCCTCGGCAGATATATGGTTCTGACCACCCACTCAGATACGTGTTCTCTATATTTGTCTACACCCTTCTTCTTTTGGACCAATAGGAACAATCCATTTATATTTTCCATAATTATGTGCCTTGTTTAATAAGGGGCGGATACATGATATAAATTGGCCATTTCCCAATTCAGAGTTATTTAATATTAAAATTCCCAGTTCATGATTGATGAAAATACTCGATCACTGCTGTCGGCTAATATCCCATTCTCAGTTAACGAAGAATTATTTTCCTCATTCCCAGTTCACGGTGAAATGAAAAGCCCATTCCCGAGGAACGGAAATACCCCTTGCCCCATCCCTAAGTTTAATGACATCAAAACCTTCAGCCAGGGGCAGGCTAGCTAGTCAAACACTGTGGTAAGAATAAAGTAAATCGTTTGAAGTGCTATTCAAGCCTTCACTGCCCATGGCTGAAGGTTTTGCAGTGGTTTGACAGTGTTTGATTTTAAGAAAAGAAAAATTCGGTATTACGTTGCGCCTATGTAACTGACACACTAACTGGCACACTAACTGGCACACTAACTGGCACACTAACTGGCACACTAACTGGCACACTAACTGGCACACTAACTGGCACACTAACTGGCACACTAACTGGCACACTAACTGGCACACTAACTGGCACACTAACTGGCACACTAACTGGCACACTAACTGGCACACTAACTGGCACACTAACTGGCACACTAACTGGCACACTAACTGGCACACTAACTGGCACACTAACTGGCACACTAACTGGCACACTAACTGGCACACTAACTGGCACACTAACTGGCACACTAACTGGCACACTAACTGGCACACTAACTGGCACACTAACTGGCACACTAACTGGCACACTAACTGGCACACTAACTGGCACACTAACTGGCACACTAACTGGCACACTAACTGGCACACTAACTGGCACACTAACTGGCACACTAACTGGCACACTAACTGGCACACTAACTGGCACACTAACTGGCACACTAACTGGCACACTAACTGGCACACTAACTGGCACACTAACTGGCACACTAACTGGCACACTAACTGGCACACTAACTGGCACACTAACTGGCACACTAACTGGCACACTAACTGGCACACTAACTGGCACACTAACTGGCACACTAACTGGCACACTAACTGGCACACTAACTGGCACACTAACTGGCACATTAATTGCTCATTTGAGCAGCAATCCCTTCCCCTAAACTAATCTTTGCCTTTTTTTACGCTCAGATCCCGACGACCCAAGAAGAAAAGACGACCCGAAGGACAAGACGTCACGCCGATGGAATGGGTGAGTCTTAGTCACTTTCCAAACTTAATCTAGTGATATTTGAAACCAAGCAATATTGCCGATATCACTGACTCTGGAGTATACTCATTTGTAATATGTAATGAATATATGTCATTGAGGCTAAATATCTATTGCTTTTTGTCTATATGCGCAGCAAACCATTCCCCTAAACAAATCTTTGCCTTTCTTACGCTCAGATCCCGACGACCCAAGGAGAAAGAACGACCCGGATAGGACAGACGTCACGCCAGTTGCCCAGGTAATGTATTTGGTGCACCCACCCACGGTATGAAGTAATGGATCATGCTGTAGCATATTTTATACATGGCACGGAGTAATGAATCCTGCTATCGTTTACGAGCTTATAATCTTAATGGTATGATCCCCATAACGATCGAGACAGCGAAGGAATGTCTCTGTAAGGACTGGTGGAATGTGAACTAATCTTCGAATTGTGCTTTCATTATTACAGATGATAGGCGCCAAAGGCGACCAGGACCTGGAACATTGCGGCGGTGGTAGGCCTTACAGGGGATCCTTTTAATATAAAGTCGTAAATAGAGCTCGTAGACCATTTTTCCATGAGATTCATCATGACAGTAAGAATATCATGCTGTACTCTCGGATAGACGGTATGAAGTAATGGATCATGCTGTAGCGTATTGTATATATGGCACGGAGTAATGAATCCTGCTATCGTTTACGAGCTTATAATCTTAATGTTATGATCCCCATAACGATCGAGACAGCGAAGGAATGTCTCTGTAAAGACTGGTGGAATGTGAACTAATCTTCGAATTGTGCTTTCCTTATTGCACATGATAGTGGCCAAAGGCGACCAGGACCTGGAACATTGCGGCGCTGGTAGGCCTTACAGGGGATCCTTTTAATATAAAGTCGTAAATAGAGCTCGTAGACCATTTTTCCATGAGATTCATCATGACAGTAAGAATATCATGCTGTACTATCGGATAGACGGTATGAAGTAATGGATCATGCTGTAGCGTATGTTATATATGGCACGGAGTAATGAATCCTGTTATCGTTTACGAGCTTATAATCTTAATGGTATGATCCCCATAACGATCGAGACAGTGAAGGAATGTCTCTGTAAAGACTGGTGGAATGTGAACTAATCTTCGAATTGTGCTTTCATTATTACAGATGATAGTGGCAAAAGGCGACCAGGACCTGGAACATTGCGGCGGTGGTAGGCCTTACAGGGGATCCTTTTAATATAAAGTCGTAAATAGAGCTCGTAGACCATTTTTCCATGAGATTCATCATGACAGTAAGAATATCATGCTGTACTCTCGGATAGACGGTATGAAGTAATGGATCATGCTGTAGCATATTTTAGAGATGGCACGGAGTAATGAATCCTGCTATCGTTTACGAGCTTATAATCTTAATGTTATGATCCCCATAACGATCGAGACAGCGAAGGAATGTCTCTGTAAAGACTGGTGGAATGTGAACTAATCTTCGAATTGTGCTTTCATTATTACAGATGATAGTGGCCAAAGGCGACCAGGACCTGGAACATTGCGGCGGTGGTAGGCCTTACAGGGGATCCTTTTAATATAAAGTCGTAAATAGAGCTCGTAGACCATTTTTCCATGAGATTCATCATGACAGTAAGAATATCATGCTGTACTCTCGGATAGACGGTATGAAGTAATGGATCATGCTGTAGCATATTTTATAGATGGCACGGAGTAATGAATCCTGCTATCGTTTACGAGCTTATAATCTTAATGTTATGATCCCCATAACGATCGAGACAGTGAAGGAATGTCTCTGTAAAGACTGGTGGAATGTGAACTAATCTTCGAATTGTGCTTTCATTATTACTGATGATAGTGGCCAAAGGCGACCAGGACCTGGAACATTGCGGCGGTGGTAGGCCTTACAGGGGATCCTTTTAATATAAAGTCGTAAATAGAGCTCGTAGACCATTTATCCATGAGATTCATCATGGCAGTAAGAATATCTTGCTGAACTCTCGGATAGACGGTATGAAGTAATGGATCATGCTGTAGCGTATTTTATATATGGCACGAAGTAATGAATCCTGCTATCGTTTACGAGCTTATAATCTTAATGGTATGATCCCCATAACGATCGAGACAGCGAAGGAATGTCTCTGTAAAGACTGGTGGAATGTGAACTAATCTTCGAATTGTGCTTTCATTATTACAGATGATAGTGGCCAAAGGCGACCAGGACCTGGAACATTGCGGCGGTGGTAGGCCTTACAGGGGATCCTTTTAATATAAAGTCGTAAATAGAGCTCGTAGACCATTTTTACATGAGATTCATCATGACAGTAAGAATATCATGCTGTACTCTCGGATAGACGGTATGAAGTAATGGATCATGCTGTAGCGTATTTTATATATGGCACGGAGTAATGAATCCTGCTATCGTTTACGAGCTTATAATCTTAATGTTATCATCCCCATAACGATCGAGACAGCGAAGGAATGTCTCTGTAAAGACTGGTGGAATGTGAACTAATCTTCGAATTGTGCTTTCATTATTACAGATGATGGTGGCCAAAGGCGACCAGGACCTGGAACATTGCGGCGGTGGTAGGCCTTACAGGGGATCCTTTTAATATAAAGTCGTAAATAGAGCTCGTAGACCATTTTTCCATGAGATTCATCATGACAGTAAGAATATCATGCTGTACTCTCGGATAGACGGTATGAAGTAATGGATCTTGCTGTAGCATATTTTATATATGGCACGGAGTAATGAATCCTGATATCGTTTACGAGCTTATAATCTTAATGGTATGATCCCCATAACGATCGAGACAGTGAAGGAATGTCTCTGTAAGGACTGGTGGAATGTGAACTAATCTTCGAATTGTGCTTTCATTATTACAGATGATAGTGGCCAAAGGCGACCAGGACCTGGAACATTGCGGCGGTGGTAGGTCTTACAGGGGATCCTTTTAATATAAAGTCGTAAATAGAACTCGTAGACCATTTTTCCATGAGATTCATCATGACAGTAAGAATATCATGCTGTACTCTCGGATAGACGGTATGAAGTAATGGATCATGCTGTAGCGTATTTTATATATGGCACGGAGTAATGAATCCTGCTATCGTTTACGAGCTTATAATCTTAATGGTATGATCCCCATAACGATCGAGACAGTGAAGGAATGTCTCTGTAAGGACTGGTGGAATGTGAACTGATCTTCGAATTGTGCTTTCATTATTACAGATCATAGTGGCCAAAGGCGACCAGGACCTGGAACATTGCGGCGGTGGTAGGCCTTACAGGGGATCCTTTTAATATAAAGTCGTAAATAGAGCTCGTAGACCATTTTTCCATGAGATTCATCATGACAGTAAGAATATCATGCTGTACTCTCGGATAGACGGTATGAAGTAATGGATCATGCTGTAGCGTATTTTATATATGGCACGGAGTAATGAATCCTGCTATCGTTTACGAGCTTATAATCTTAATGGTGTGATCCCCATAACAATCGAGACGGTGAAGGAATGTCTCGGTAAAGACTGGTGGAATGTAAACTAATCTTCGAATTGTGCTTTCATTATTACAGATGATAGCGGCCAAAGGCGACCAGGACCTGGAATATTGCGACGGTGGTAGGCCTTACTGTAACAGGGGATCCTTTTAATATCAAGTCTTCAATAGAGCTCGTAAAGCATTTTTCAATGAGATTCATCATGACAGTAAGAATATCATGCTGTACTCTCAGATATACGGTATGATGTAATGGATCATGCTGTAGTGTATTGTATATATGGCACGGAGTAATGAATCCTAGCTGCTATAGTTTACGAGCTTATAATCTTAATGGTATGATCCCCATAATGATCGAGACAGTGAAGGAATGTCTCGGTAAAGACTCGTCGAATGTGCTCTAATTTTCGTATTGATCCTCTTGTATCGCAGGTGCTTACGGTCATAGAAAACCATGAGCTGTGGGCTTCCGGAAGGAGAAGTACTAAAAGGGGAAACTGGTGCTCGTAAACCCTTTATAAATACGAGATGTGTGTTGTGAAAGTATCTATCAAGTAAGTATTAACTGAATTTAAATAATTCAGAATCGTTGTATATGGACATTCTACACTGCTTGTTTTTTGCCGTTGCCGGTGAAGAGCGGAATGAATGAACAACCCAATTGTGTCCGCAAGTTTAGAGCCGACGTATGTCTGTGTCTCATTTTCTCACATCGCCATTCCACTTGCTATGTTACTTCGCTCTGCGTACCCTAACATTTGACCCTTGTCCCTGACCCTAACCCATAATCCGCTAACCGCTAACCTCCTCTAATCCCCTAACCCCTTGCCTTAACCATAACCAAGCTTGTGGAATGGCAGTACATAAGACCCTAGAACAGACCACACAGTCATAAGACGTATGGAAACTTAAGGTTATTTGTTATTATCGCATCTATGGTTATGACGGATCAACACATCAGATTTAGTTATACACTTAATACGGCGTTGCATTTAGCCGCATTTAAATATTGAATATTGCTTGAAAATTGTTTTTGAATGAAAATGTTCTTTTAATATACAGCGGATGAAAGGTGTTTTCGGGTTATTCCGGGCTGCATCTAGTCTTCCTGACGTCCACCACTAACGATACAACTGCCTCCTGTCAACGGGTTCTATGAATTAACCGCTACAGCAGGAAGCGGCATCCTTTCCTCTGTCGTGGCGGCAGTAATAATAGCCAGACCTATTACAACGCTGCAACGTACTTCTGCAACAATCGCTGTCTGAGCGCAGATGAAAAGCTGGCAATCGAACTGTTGAAACTGTGCGCCAACATTTCAGTGGAAATGATAGTTGGCTAGTCGAATAAAACATTGACTGCATGAACCGACAGGTCTCGTAGACACGTCATGCGAAATCGGCAACAACTGACAACCGCATTGTAGTATGTTCACATTATCTGATACACGACGGAAGCCTTGATTGTAATAAATGAATTGAAGTTACAAACTTACACGAAACCGTTTCTGATAAGAATTAAAATAACAAATGTCAACCGTGCATCATTGGGTCATATTCTGAAAAAACGCCCCTTCCCCTCAAGCACAACCCAGGGCATCACCCTCTTCCCTTTACAAACCAACAGAAGGCTCTCCCTCACATACTCAAAGAACGTACTCCCTCCCCCTACCCTTCACACACCCGAGACTGATCCAACCCCATCAAACGCCCATGACTCCCCCCGTCCCCCCTCACCCACACCCAGGATACCTACCCGCACCCCTTTACACAGTCCTGACGGACCCCCCTTCTCTTACATACCAGCACGCCCTCCCCTTACGCACACCTAGGACAACCACCCCGTCCCCGTTCACACACACCCTTGACGTCCCCCCCCCCCCCTCACGTGCACCCATGACGCAATCCCCACTGTCCCCCTCATACGCACCCGGGACTGACACCCCCACCCCTCTCCGCTCCCGCTCCCGCCCCCGCCCTCTCGTACAAGCAGCCCTCCCCTTCACACCCAGCCCGAACGAACCCCCTTCTGTGGCATACAATGTCAAGAAACATATTACACCAAGGATGCAATCTCCCTCATGCTACACACCTTGGACGAACTTCCGCCGCCCCCCCCCGCCCTCGCTTACAACAAACACGCCCTCCCCTTACGAACCCCTAGGGCAACCACCCCCTCTCGTTTGCACACACTCCGGACGGACCCCCTCGCTCGGGACGCCCCCTTTTTCATGCACACCCAGGATAACCCCTCCTTCACACACACACACCCTGGACGGACCCCCCCCCCCTCCCCTTACATACACACGGGGCGAACAACCCCCTTCCTTCACACACTCCCCGAGGTAACCCCCCCCCCCATATCCCCCCCCCCCCGCCTCAAACGCAGAACGGACCAATCACTCCCTCCCCTCCAACATACCCTACATCGAAATACTAAATTAAAGGTATTCTCTGTGCACTCTTTTATTGTCTGTCTTGTTGCCGATGTGTTGTGAACGTGATTTTGTTCGATCTTTCAATGGTTAAACGAACTTTTAAAAAAAATCCTGTGACTTTGACTTTGACCTACATGGCCCATCTAGGAACTTAGCCTGACAATGGCCATTCCGCATCTTTTTGTGAATTTGGAAGTCGGTATCTGAGGGCATTCGAAAGATAGGTCAGGTCCGGTAGACGATATAGGACGGGGGGGGGACGGGCCAGTTGAGTCTGGTGGATGGGGGGCAGGGGCTACGAGGGTATGGTGAATGTTAGGACGTAGGGGCGGGGGCCAGGAGAGTCTGGTAGGTGTTAGGACGGGGGGATGGGGGGGGGGGCAGGTGTCAGGAGAGTCTGGTGAATGTCAGGACGTTGGGGCGGGGGCCAGGAAAGCACGAGTCCGGTAGCTCTTAGGACGGGGGGGGGGCGTGCACGGGCCAGGAGAGTCTGGTGGTGCTAGGACGGGGAGGGGCACGGGCCAGGAGAGTCTGGTGGGTGCTAGGACGGGGAGGGGCACGGGCCAGGAGAGTCTGGTGGGTGCTAGGACGGGGAGGGGCACGGGCCAGGAGAGTCTGGTGGGTGCTAGGACGGGGAGGGGCACGGGCCAGGAGAGTCTGGTGGGTGCTAGGACTGGGAGGGGCACGGGCCAGGAGAGTCTGGTGGGTGCTAGGACGGGGAGGAGCACGGGCCAGGAGAGTCTGGTGGGTGCTAGGACGGGGAGGGGCACGGGCCAGGAGAGTCTGGTGGGTGCTAGGACGGGGAGGGGCACGGGCCAGGAGAGTCTGGTGGGTGCTAGGACGGGGGGGGGTGCACGGGCCAGCAGAGTCTGGTGGGTGCTAGGACGGGGAGGGGCACGGGCCAGGAGAGTCTGGTGGGTGCTAGGACGGGGAGGGGCACGGGCCAGGAGAGTCTGGTGGGTGCTAGGACGGGGGGGGGGTGCACGGGCCAGGAGAGTCTGGTGGGTGCTAGGACGGGGAGGGGCAGGGGCCAGCAGAGCACGTGTCTGTCGATGGGCTGGGGGGGGGGGGGGGAGGGCCAGAGAGCTGGAATCTGATGGGTGTTGGAAGGGGGGGCAGGAGTGGTGATGCCGGCGGGCGGGGGGGGGGGCAGGAACATGGTAGTGTTGGTGGGGAACGGTGGGGGAGGGGCAGGGCTACATCAGTCTGGCGGGAGTGGTAGGGGGCAAGGGTACAGCAGTCTGGCGGGCACCGGTGGTCCGGGGAAATGGAGCGGGCCAGGAGTTCAGGAGTCTGGTGGGCGTCAGCGGGCGTCGGGGGGGGGGGGGGGCAGGTGCGGGCAAGAGTGCGTCTGGTTGGTGCCGGTGAGCTACTCTCCCCAAGCTTCCATTAAGATTGAAGAAGGCAAAAAATCCATTTTCTGGCAGCTACCAAGTAAGGGCTTCCGTAAAGGTGGTCAAATAGGTTTTGTGAACAGGGCCCAAGGCCTTACAGTATGGTTTCAGACGTTAGTGTCGACCCTTCAGACTGTCACGACATTAACCAGTTAACGTCTGATTTTCAGGCTGGTTCTGTGCATGATCAAAATTCAACTGATCTGGCCCTGGCCTGGGCCTGGCACTCCTAGCTAAAGGCCATGATACAGCTTGTCAGGCAGTAGCGGCTCATTTTTCTCTAAGGCTTGATTGAGAAGGTTTTCTAAGAAGCGGGTGCATCATCTTAGGCTCATTCTTTTCAGCCATCTAGCGGCCTGTTTTGACAGTGAAGCAGGTATCTGAATGCAAGGACGGTCTCAAAAATCTAAAAGTAAGTTGTCGACGAATTAATATTGCATATATTTTATAGTGTAGTATAATAATTCACATAATTCACAATAATTATTTTTCGCGTTTTTGTGGTTAATTATCTTTGAAATGAGTCCTAATTTATTTTCATTTAGTAGCTTTTAATAGAAACTATTCAATGGTAAACGTGAAGCGATCCGCTACTGTCTGTGATCCGTTACTGCCAGACAAGCTGTACATCTAAAAAGGTAACTTTGTGACCGAAACAAGTTTCTGACACAAAGTTGCTAACACTTTTTCAGGATACATCTAATCCGAGTTTCCGAAACTCGCACCCCTTAACCCCTGAGATTCCCAAATCACATAACCACATCTCGATTTCTCATTGGTTGTAATACTAATGATGTGGAAACTTTGTGTCCCAAATTCAAACATATTGAAATGTTTCGGTCACAAAGTTATCGCAACATTTCAGGATACACCAGTGAAAAGTTTCGGAAATAAAGTTTCGGTCACAAAGTTATCGAAACTTTGCCGGATGTATCATGAGCTTTGGGTATAAAAGGAGTTGTTGGTTTATGTTAAATAAATTTGTTGTTAAATCTCTATAAATCTCTATAAACTTTCGCTGCCTATTCTTCCATACAATCGAGCACACCAACCCAGACCGTTGTATACAACAATAGCCTCGCGGTCGCTCTGGCGAGACGGCGCCAACAACAACAGACAGTCCAATCGCCGCAGGCTAATCCCCTCGACTCCCCCCCCCCCCCTCAATCGCCGCGGACTAATCCTCTCGCGGCTCGACCAACCCCGACCAACCCCCCCCTCCACCTATGGTAGGGGGTGGTGAGAGCGACTCGGCCGTTATGCCGTTCGGCCATTATAGTGGAGCAGATAAGTGAAAAAATCGTGACAAGCACCAAATTTGGCATGGCCGTTCATCTGGGTCTAGTTTTTAAAAAAGCCCGTTAGCCACTGAAAAATTCAAAATGGCGGCCATTTTTCAAGATGGCCGCCATTTTCGCCATAAAAATACAATTTTCGCCGTTAAAATTGACTGAGTAGTCAGACTTTAATGATTTTGATGTCGCTTCATATGTTTTAGACCACGCCAAAACCGAATTTCCAGATCTTAAAATCAAAATAGCTGCCATTTGTTTAAGATGGCCACCAATTTCAGCATTAAAAATGATTTTCGTCATTAAAGTTGACTGAGTAGTCAAAATTTAATTATTATGATGTAGCTAAAGAAAGGAACGTGGCAGGCACCATGAGCAGACAGAACGGGCTCAACGAGTACTCTTTGAGAACGTAGAGAACGTAGACAGGTTGTACAAGGCGATGAAGGGTATGGGCAATTCGTTCCAAGAAGAAACAAGAGACCTACTTACGCTAGACACCAAAACCATTACCCATCTCAGTGCTGTTGAAATGGTTGCCACACACTATGACTATGAGAAAGGCAGAGTCTGCTTTCACGGCTTCATGAAAGGTTTAAAACATGACGAGGAATGTACTTTCTACGTACCAATGAAGAGGAACAAGATGGACTTATTTCGTCAAGAACAGGCTTCTGGCGATCCAAAGCAAAAGGTTCTGAAAGAGGACTATCATCTCTTCTCCAAGTTGTTCATATCCTGCCAGTCCAAAGAGTGTGACCTTCGGGAGTTTCGACATGAGAACCAATCTTACCCCGCTGCATTAAGTGACAGTAGAAAACTCTACACATTTCAGAAGTACCAGCTTGCTGTCATTCTTCAGGCTCATGTTACACTTCCAGACGCGGAACCAGATAATGATGCCATCTGGTTCAGCCTTGGTGAACTCCTTGCATGCCACCACGAACTTCAAGGACGTTTGAAGAATATGCAACCTTAGACTTGTTCCCTACAGTACAAGCATATTCTGCCAAGTACAAATGGACAGATGTTGTTATGACGAAAATTCGTCATATGTCAGTTGGTCGTGTTTGTTATGACGAAAATTTCCAATTTTCGTCATATGTCGGTCGGTCGTGTTTGTTATGACGAATTTTTTCAATTTTCGTCATATGTCGGTCGGTCGTGTTTGTATGTTTGTTATGACGAAAATTTTCAATTTTCGTCATATGTCAGTTGGTCGTGTTTGTTCGTTTTTTTGTATGTCTGTTTCACTAAAAAACGAGCAGTCCTCTTGTGACCTAACGGCTACATACATCGGTTCGCAGTCTTCACTATCTAATAGCTAGGCTATAGGGCTACACCATACTCGTCACCCGGGTTAAAAGGTCAAAGGTCAAGGTCACAGCGATTTTTTTTAAAAATAACTAAAACCGCTTATATCTCCGTTAATATTGACGCTACAGATCTCTGGTCAGTTTCAAGATGTGCTAGCATTCAAGGCGCAATTTTGGGGTATTGTTCACTTTTTGATGCGTAATACTCATTTTCGAGTAAAATGAGGTAATAAGTTTTGCGGAAAACGCACTAAATGACCTCTGTCAGTTTTCTCGCTTTTAAGCACATTTGCCATCAAGCTATCGCTATGATGTTCTAATATGCCATAGAAATGTGAATTAAGATGAGTTGTGTCGAATCTTATAGTTTTCTGATGCGTTACGTGACGTCACGATGACGTCACCTTTGGTACTTAAAAAAAACCAGAAAAAAATTCCTAAAAATGAGAAAGTAGCATCATATTGTAGGAAACGTAGTTCCTCGTATAGCTGCAAGCTAAAAACAATATGTTCCTATCTTACTTCCGGTTCCAGGGCCGACGGCATTTCTCTATGGGACTTCCCATGTTAAAGCGCTGTATGTTCAGGCTGGGAAAACTGTTTTGTCGTGTATTTCACAAGTGCCTGCATCAAGGCACACTGGAATTTTTTTCTTAGTTAAACATGATATATAGTAGCCTAAGTGCATGCGATTGGATCAAATAGTGACGTCACACGATTTTTTTGAAATTTGGCCAATGGTGAAAGATACGGCTTTTTGGTGTTAGCAGAGGCTCCCACAGGCGTCCTACAGGCGTCCTATTCAAGCCATCAATCAATGCTTGCAGCAGTGGATGGATAATACTAAGCTGAGTCATAATCTATCCACATGGTTCCATAGTCATATTACTTTTCGGTATATGGTCAAAATCGTTTAACATGGGATCCTATGGGGAAAAATGAACTTGAGTGAATATGACCTACTTCCCCTCAAGCTATTTCTCCTTCACCACACAGTGAGGTAATATCACCTTAAAGCAAGTTATAAGAAAAACACGGCGATCTCTGTGTTACTTTTTGTTTCCATGGCAACGAAGCCACTGGCCTAATGATAAACATACAGATTCTTGCCATTGAAAGAAAAATCGTCAAAAATCAGATAAAAATGCTAAAATTGCAAACTTTACGCCAACTAGTTGCCAATAAGCATCTACAGATCCCTTAATGCTTCAATCAGGCGAATGTTACTCAGTTATGGCGCTAGAGCGCTTCAAAGTGGGACGACACCTTTGCGGGGCCACCAATGATGAGTGAATGGAGATTGTGTCCATCTTGAAAACAACGTCAAAATTAAGAAAAACATGCCAGAGCTGTGATCTTTACGCCAAATGGTAGGGACCATTGATCTTCAGAGAACTAGAAAAAGACCAATGAAGAGGAACAAGATGGACTTATTTCGTCAAGAACAGGCTTCTGGCGATCCAAAGCAAAAGGTTCTGAAAGAGGACTATCATCTCTTCTCCAAGTTGTTCATATCCTGCCAGTCCAAAGAGTGTGACCTTCGGGAGTTTCGACATGAGAACCAATCTTACCCCGCTGCATTAAGTGACAGTAGAAAACTCTACACATTTCAGAAGTACCAGCTTGCTGTCATTCTTCAGGCTCATGTTACACTTCCAGACGCGGAACCAGATAATGATGCCATCTGGTTCAGCCTTGGTGAACTCCTTGCATGCCACCACGAACTTCAAGGACGTTTGAAGAATATGCAACCTTAGACTTGTTCCCTACAGTACAAGCATATTCTGCCAAGTACAAATGGACAGATGTTGTTATGACGAAAATTCGTCATATGTCAGTTGGTCGTGTTTGTTATGACGAAAATTTCCAATTTTCGTCATATGTCGGTCGGTCGTGTTTGTTATGACGAATTTTTTCAATTTTCGTCATATGTCGGTCGGTCGTGTTTGTATGTTTGTTATGACGAAAATTTTCAATTTTCGTCATATGTCAGTTGGTCGTGTTTGTTCGTTTTTTTGTATGTCTGTTTCACTAAAAAACGAGCAGTCCTCTTGTGACCTAACGGCTACATACATCGGTTCGCAGTCTTCACTATCTAATAGCTAGGCTATAGGGCTACACCATACTCGTCACCCGGGTTAAAAGGTCAAAGGTCAGGGTCACAGCGATTTTTTTTAAAAATAACTAAAACCGCTTATATCTCCGTTAATATTGACGCTACAGATCTCTGGTCAGTTTCAAGATGTGCTAGCATTCAAGGCGCAATTTTGGGGTATTGTTCACTTTTTGATGCGTAATACTCATTTTCGAGTAAAATGAGGTAATAAGTTTTGCGGAAAACGCACTAAATGACCTCTGTCAGTTTTCTCGCTTTTAAGCACATTTGCCATCAAGCTATCGCTATGATGTTCTAATATGCCATAGAAATATGAATTAAGATGAGTTGTGTCGAATCTTATAGTTTTCTGATGCGTTACGTGACGTCACGATGACGTCACCTTTGGTACTTAAAAAAAACCAGAAAAAAATTCCTAAAAATGAGAAAGTAGCATCATATTGTAGGAAACGTAGTTCCTCGTATAGCTGCAAGCTAAAAACAATATGTTCCTATCTTACTTCCGGTTCCAGGGCCGACGGCATTTCTCTATGGGACTTCCCATGTTAAAGCGCTGTATGTTCAGGCTGGGAAAACTGTTTTGTCGTGTATTTCACAAGTGCCTGCATCAAGGCACACTGGAATTTTTTTCTTAGTTAAACATGATATATAGTAGCCTAAGTGCATGCGATTGGATCAAATAGTGACGTCACACGATTTTTTTGAAATTTGGCCAATGGTGAAAGATACGGCTTTTTGGTGTTAGCAGAGGCTCCCACAGGCGTCCTACAGGCGTCCTATTCAAGCCATCAATCAATGCTTGCAGCTGTGGATGGATAATACTAAGCTGGGTCATAATCTATCCACATGGTTCCATAGTCATATTACTTTTCGGTATATGGTCAAAATCGTTTAACATGGGATCCTATGAGGAAAAATGAACTTGAGTGAATATGACCTACTTCCCCTCAAGCTATTTCTCCTTCACCACACAGTGAGGTAATATCACCTTAAAGCAAGTTATAAGAAAAACACGGCGATCTCTGTGTTACTTTTTGTTTCCATGGCAACGAAGCCACTGGCCTAATGATAAACATACAGATTCTTGCCATTGAAAGAAAAATCGTCAAAAATCAGATAAAAATGCTAAAATTGCAAACTTTACGCCAACTAGTTGCCAATAAGCATCTACAGATCCCTTAATGCTTCAATCAGGCGAATGTTACTCAGTTATGGCGCTAGAGCGCTTCAAAGTGGGACGACACCTTTGCGGGGCCACCAATGATGAGTGAATGGAGATTGTGTCCATCTTGAAAACAACGTCAAAATTAAGAAAAACATGCCAGAGCTGTGATCTTTACGCCAAATGGTAGGGACCATTGATCTTCAGAGAACTAGAAAAAGAAATAAATGAGTTGCTATATCACTTCGCCTGCAGTGTTCTTTGTTCTTGACCTAGGTCTCCGTGTCTCCGCAATGATGAACTAATGCAACTTGTGGCCATTTCGTCAAGCCATAGCTGAAGGACTATTCTTTCTATCGCCTAGCTCATTAATCGAATAAGTTGTGGCAGTAAACCTTGGCGTATTGCCACTTGGACGTTGTCGTGCGTTACGTCATAACGTCACTATGACGTCATGACGTCACACATCTTACGTAAGCTATTACTCAGCTATTATAAGGTATGGCGACCTTCGGGTCGTTTGACGTTGCAGGTCGTGTTCAGGGACAGTTTGTGCCGTGTGTAACTCTTTGGCGCAGGGGATAAGTATGCGTCAAAAATGACGTCATAGCTAACGTGCTCCTACAAAATGTTTGGTTTGCTTTATTTTCAGCCACTTTGGCAATAGATGTCACAACCCGAGTTGATAAGTAGGCATATTAAAAAAATAAAAGCCATCTTGAGCATTTTTGCGAACGTCAAATGACGTCATGTCACGATGAGGTATTATTAGATAAAACGTTAAATTCGTAGCGCCATTCATAATGAGTCAAGCAACCGCTCTTGAGAACAAAATTTCATGTTCACTTAAACACGTCGTCTTCAGAGACACCTATGGCGAGGGGGCTAAGTGCGCGTCAACGTAACTCATCTTGAAAAATGGCCGCCATTTTGGATTTTTAAGTGGCTAACGAGCTTTTTTTGAAAACTAATCCCAGGAGAACGTCTATGCCAAATTTGGTGCTTGTCTCACAATGTGAACGATTCCGCTAAAAAAACACCCTTATCTGCTCCACTATTATGCATTGCACACTCATAATGGCCGAACGGCCAAACGGCCGAAGGATTTAAGGGGGGTGGGGGGGACGGGGGATAGGGTGGGGGATGGGGTGGGGGGACGGGGGATAGGGTGGGGGATGGGGTGGGGGGAGGGGGGAAGGGGATGGGGGGTGTAGCGAGCCAGCGGATTAGTCTGCAAGCCTCGACGATTCGGTGTCGGCCGACTGGGAGGGCGCGGGGGTGGGGGGGTGGGTGGTCGGGCTTCCTGCGGGAATATCACTTTTTGCACATTAATGAGGGTGTAGAACCTGGATGTTTGCGGATATTCACGCGGATTTTTGCACACGTCCAATTTCCCGCGGGGAGCCCCGTAATGAGCATTGATAACGCGGATTTTAATGGCGATGAGGGTGTAGAGCAAGGATTTTCGCTCTGTTCTGTTTTTCACCCATTTACTGGCGGATAACTCGGACATATGGCCAATTGAGAACAGCAATATCACAATCCACAACACAACGCCACATCCTTTGATAACAACTTGTTAAATTTGCCGGCTTATTAAATTAGTTACGAATTCCCTGCCATCTGGAACTGGTAGCCCTTTGATAACAACTCCATAGTCACATTGGCATGTAATTGAATCCTGGCTTCTTCTTCGCCAAAGCTGTCTTCAGAGGTTGTCACTGTCTACCTGCCTAAAGGTTTCAGTCCAATCAAATGGTTGATTATGGATATCATGGATAAATTGGGTATAAAAGAAGTTGTTGGTTTATGTTAAAGGGAACCGCCAGCCTGGCCTCTAACGCTGCTTTACCGATTCATATAATACCCAATTGTCTATCCCCCAAATTACATAATTAAGACGAAAATCTACGATTTTCGTCTTATGTCGGTGTGTTCGGTTTGTTAAGACGAAAATCTACGATTTTCGTCTTATGTCAGTGTGTTCGGTGAGTCTGTCTGTCTGTGTGTCTGTCTGTCCGTCTGTCTTGTCACGCATTATCTCTCGAATGCCTTAACATATCGACTTCCAAATTCACAAAAAGATGCGGAAGTGCTAATCTCAGGCTGAGTTCGAAGATGGGCAACGTACCTCAAACGTCAACGTCACGATGACGTCATACGTCCAAAACACATTTTCCGCTCTAGCTCACTTAATATTGCAGCTAGAGAGCCGCAATTAGTGTCAAAATACTCAGCTCCTCAAAATCTTTCGCGTTACTGACATCAGATTTGACGTAGGATAAAAAGTTTTCGCGCCACAGGCAGCTGAAAATTCGAAATTTTGGATTTTTTTTTTTTTTTTATAAAGTTTGAGATATCGACTCCTCCTTCTGCACAGACAATGCCACGGCCCACCGTCAGGCTAAGTTCGTAGATGGGCTATGTAGGTCAAAGGTGAAGGTCACAGGAATTTCCATACCCAAGTTTGTAGATGGGCAATCTAGGTCAAAGGTCAAGGTCACAGGAATTTTTCACATTTCGCTTAACCATTGAAAGATAGGACCAAAAATCGGAAAAATCACTACTACTGTCTTAGTTTTCATCTAATGACGCTCACCATTATTTCTGTTATTGGGCCCATAGGTACGTTATATATCGTCTCAAAATTGTAAAAATCGCCCGAATAGTTTTCCCGCTATAAATTCCCAAAGTTTAACATGGGATCCTACGGCAGCATTTTGGCGGGAAAGTGGTCTCAATTTCTCCGTGAAGGGCACAAGTGAGACAAACGTCACCTGGCGTGATACATGACATTAGTAATTGGGCACGAATAACTATATTGGTCAAGGTCACGCTTCCAAGGTCAAGGTCGCAGCAAGGTCAAGGACACGAAACATGTGTTCCCGCGTAACTTCGTTAATATCGCGTCTAGAGATTCGTTGTTTGTTGGAGAGTATTCTGCGGAGAGAGGCGGACACGCATGACTGGCTCAAATGTTTCCGGATACTGAACGATTTTCGAGTAATCGGCCAATCTATATTCAGCGTACGTGTCAAGTGGCGTTTTAAACTTTGCAAGGCCATAACTCGGTTAATATTTGAGATAGGGAGCCCAGATTTGGCATGAATGGAGAGAGAAATGTGAGCTAGACTTATGAAAACCACCTCAGAAATGCTCTAGGATGCTTAGTTTGGCCGCTAGAACGCTCACAAGAGGTGCACCCCCCTCCATGCCGACGCTCCCATTATGAGTCAACGGCGATATGGACCGGCACTCTTTCGGGGTTGCGATGGCCGCCGTTCGCTTAATAGCGACGCTAGAGAGTCGGGATTAGTTGCAAACGACGGGCAAACGTCGACTTGGATATGGAAACCGCCTTCACATTTTGCCTATCACGCATAGTTTTCCCGCTAAAAATTCCCAAAGTTTAACATGGGACCCTACGGGAGCATTTTGGCGGGAAAATGACCTCCCCAATTTTTCCATGAAGGGGACATCTCAGACAAACAACACCTTGCGTGAAACATGACAGTAGTATTTGGGCGGAAAGTACTATATTGATCAAGGTTACGCTTCCAAGGTCAAGGTCACGGCAAGGTCATGGTCATGAAACATGTTTTCCCGCGTAACTCAGTTAATATTGGGTCTAGAGATCCGCGGTTTGTTTCAAAGTATTCTTCAGAGACAGGCGCGAAAGTTGTGTGCCTTCGGATTTCACCTCACATTTATAGTTTTTGAGTTGGATGATCAATTGTAACCCAAGAAAAATTATACAAAATTGCGGTGACCACATGCATGCAGGTAGATTACCTACATGTGGTGGAATATGTACCAATATTACTAACATCATGTGTGCCAAATGCCATGGAAATCGAACCAGTAGTTTGAACGCAAAGAAATATTATCCCATTATAAAGACTCGATTCCGCCACTTGAAGACGGATCGAGACGTTTCGGCCTATATAACCCAATATTGTCACTAGTCCTTTGCAATTCTATGTTCAAAAACTGACGCCCGCGGGCCGAATGTTTCTTTTATATCAACCGAATCCACATTGGGTAATATTGGGTATATATCCGCGGTTTGTTTCAGAGTATTCTTTAGAGACTTTTTGGAGATTCATATATTCTCGCTATCTTCCAGCTATGTTATAAGCGGGATTATGAATGCGGCCCCTTTATCTTTGACATTTCATAGTTATCGGCTCATGGTCAGTTGCACCTATCCCCCGATTTTCGTCTTTCCTCTCAAGCTATGCTTGACAAATTCTAGTTTTTCCTTCTGTCTGTAGCTCACAATAAAATTTAGAAGTGACCGCCAGGCACGATTTCGCCGTCTACCCAGGCGGCAGCCCTTTATGGAGGTGTGTCTGTGATTGACCAATCAGGAGGCGGTACGCTAATTCAAACCGGAAATTGCGTCTATTGTGTCAGCAAAACAAGAGCGCGTGATAATCGCTAATATAAATAGCTGCGGATGTAACTTCAATCATGGCATTGGTGCGGAGTCAATCGTCGCAAGACGTATATCAATTTGTTAGGACGGTACTTTTCCACGAAAGACTACCATCTTGCGCTACTGCGCGGCTTGGAACTGCCGCTGTTCATCTGTAAATCGCGGCCCTGATCTCTCTCTCTCCGCGAGTTATAATGTAAGGCGGCGCCATATGAATAGTCACAATATGCGTCACTGCTCCCGGCAAAATGGCGCTCTGCTTGACATTGCTGGGGGCGGGTTGCCTTAATTTTCTTCTGCTTACCAGTCGGCCGAAACGAAGCGTTAACACTCGCCAATTTAATTTTAAGATGTAAACTTTCGGTGCAGATCGTGATTAAATTAGGTTGGAGACCCGCTTTAAATAAATTTGTTGTTAAATCTCTATAAATCTCTGTAAACTTTCGCTGCCTATTCTTCCATACAATCGAGCACACCAACCCAGACCGTTGTATACAACAATAGCCTCGCGGTCGCTCTGGCGAGACGGCGCCAACAACAACAGACAGTCCAATCGCCGCAGGCTAATCCCCTCGACTCCCCCCCCCCCCCCCCCCTCAATCGCCGCGGACTAATCCCCTCGCGGCTCGACCAACCCCGAAGTGATGTAACTGATATGGCGGCAAAGAAAAGTTATAAGTCTCGAATGCCAAGCAGATAATGATGTGGACCCAAAAATGCCTCTCCTTTAAAAACTTACAGAGATCTTCAGTCTGCCGGGGTCCGCCGTAGTCTACCGGCGTGTGCCGTGTTGGCACCGTGTTCACGCCGTGTTCACGCCGGGGTCTACCGGCGTCTACCGGGCTCTACCGGGGTGTGCCGTGTTGACACCGGGGTGTGCCGTGTTGACACCGGGGTGTACCGTGTGGCTGACGGGGTCTACCGTGTTGCTGCCGGGGTCTACCGTGTTGTTGCCGGGGTCTACCGTGGTCACACCGGGCTCTGCCGTGTTGGCACTGTGTCAACGCTGTGTTCACGCCGTGCTGGCGCCGTGTTCTACCGTGTTCACGCCGGGGCCTGCCGTGTTACTACCGGGCTGACGGTGACCGTCGACCATCGAGACGACCGTCGACCGATTTTCATTCCGGTAGAACCCGGTAGAGGCCAAATCAACCACCGGCTTCTACCGGGGTCTACCGGGATGTACCGTGTAGCTACCGTATTCAATGTGACCTAGGCTTAAACGATTTTTCTACGACGGGACCTCCAAAAAATGCTTTCATTGGACCATGCAATGTTCATTGGCCGTACGTAACTGGCACCCTGGCGGCCTTGGCAGCCGCGCACGACCCAGTGGGCACACCGGCGTCGTAAACTCGTCGCATTTACGGCAAGACGTCATAAGACGTCAAACCGACGAATAAACAACGTGGAAGGGCTGTTCGTTCCCACGTCAAAAATATGACGTCGCAAACCCGTCAGATATTCGTCCATAATCCGCCGTCATTAGATCGACGCACGTTGTGTTGGTGCGTAATCATGCGTTTTCAGTGATTCGAGCAAATAGATGGCGCAGCTATTGCATTTTGCTGATTATTAAAGCCTATATATGAAGTTGAATCACTTGCGGCAGTAGTCATGCGTGAGAATAATAGTGCTTTAGACCAACACCCACCTAAAAAGCTTCAATATATTCACTATGTGTTCGCATTATAACGTTATCCGACAGGAAGTCGTTGCGCCCGCATTATGAACTCGTGAAAGGGTGATAGATACCTGGGGGACTGAAAGACAATGGCACGCAGGCCCAAAATACACCCTAAAAATTCCTCGTCGGATAGCCATAGTAAAAGCGACAAATATGCGTCAACGTCGTGAACTCTTCACGCGGCTTCACGTCTAGCAACATATTTGGGGCGTAAATCCACCGAGTACATGACGTCGGTTTCTCGTCACGTGCTCGCTGTGAAAACGACTTAGGTTTCTTGAATCATACAAGACCGGAGTATACCCCGCTCCTCCCACCCCCTGCACCCTCGCATCACTCCATCCCAGTACAATTCCTTCTGAACCAGACAGCCACGTTACAAGTAAAAAGACCAGTGAGATTTGTGGTGTGCCACAGGCGCTCAGATCAGTTGACGCGACGCACGCCTCCAACACGTAAAGTACCTGTGCAGCGTCCCAAGCTCGCGAACTCGAGCTCCATTCACATTCAGTGAGGCAGATTGCGCTGCCGCCTTGCGGAGATATCGGTTGCAGATCGTACTGCGCATGCGCGAAGTTTAAAAATATTGCGGAAAGGCGAACGGATTCCTGCGGCCCGTGTACATATGAGCTATAGATTCACGAATATTTGCTTATGATTATGAATGAAAAGTATTTATTTATAAATACTTCACTGTCTAGCACCTGAAGAAACCCAAGGTTGAACTTGACAGCATAACATAAGGCCAAAAGAAGACTATGAATTGCGTTTTTTTGACAAGACTTCCTCGTACGAGTAGCTAGGCTACGGCTACGGTCTCTCCCACTGGCTGGCTGTAGCTTATGCTATTTGCCTACTGGCTGTTGACAACTGAGACCGTGGGAATTCCATCGAATGCCACCTAATGTGGCCGCTTCCGGATGTGGCCGCCGTTATGAAAACAGTCAATAAGAAAGCAGGTGGGGGTGGGGAAGGGGGCAGGGGAGGAAGGGGGAGGGGGCACGCAGCCAATAGGAAAGCAGCAGGGGCTGGAGGGGTTGTGCGATCGATGCGAGCAAGGCAGCCACACCGTGCGACGGTTGAGTGGGTCAGTATTTAGGAATTAGCGGCGGAACCATATCATCCACACAAGAACAATAGAATAGATTAAGTCCGGTTTGGATGCTCTTGGCGAAGTCTTGGCTACTATTTTGAAGTAAAGGCGTGAAGGTCGATTGAGATGGCGGATGAGAAGACTTAGTAAGGAAACTTAGTTATTCATAAATCGGCTGGAAAGCAGTTAAAAAAGTCATCGGTGACATCAAATGAGGACACAAGTTTGTTATCGTTTCATCACTTTGAAAGACGAAAATTTATTGAGAAACATGGCAACGGCGGGCAACACATGTACGAGATTGAAGACAGCTTAGGGCTGGAACCAGAGCTGGGGCTGGACCCACGGCATCGTCTGGTGGAGCTGCTGGGACAGCGGGAAGACCTGGATTTGCTGTGGCTGGTGCTGCGGCAGCTGCAGCACCTGGTTCTGCTGTGGGCTGGAGCTGTGGCAACTGCAGCACCTGGATCTGCTGTGGCCCGGGCTGGAGCTGCTGGAGCTGGGGCGGTGGCCGGGGCTGGAGCGGGCTGATCTGCGGGCACATCTGGGGGCTGATCCGCGGGCGCATCAGCTGGAGCGGGCTGATCCGCGGGCACATCTGCGGGTTTTTCATCTGCGGGCTGTTCTGCGGGCTCTCCGATATCGTTGCGGTGTGTACAGGGGTCCATTTAATAAAGCCGACACGGACGGCATCGCGATATACGTTCCGGGTTATCCCGCTATTACAAATGCGATGCTGCCAACGGTGGCAAGCATCGCATTGCAATCCTTCCTGTCGTGGGCGAACAGCTAAGTTGCAGTGGATGCATGGGTTGCCACGGTGTCCATGCAAAGTTCTTTAGACGCCTGTCGGGAATAGACTGTAGCTTTTATCATAATGTGTGCGTGTACAATTATAGTGTTTACGTATTCTATATACCTTGTTTTATCTCTTGACATCAAGAAAGTGTATCACCGAAGTGTTTCGGTTATATTTTTGCGAGGAAATGTTGGAGCATAGTCTTTTCCCGACCAACCGCCATGCGTATGCAGCGCCACCTGGCGAGTCCCGCCATCATTTGAACCATTTGTAAGGTCTGTCACTGCCCAATTTGTGCAAGGCTATCATGGTGGCAGCGGAATGATATCAATGCCCGGAATGAGGCAATCGTTATACCCCCCGCGGATCGAAAATATCAACAGCCAACAGCCAATTACTGAGCAATATTTATTTACCAGATATATATATATATCTTTATTCGTACTCAAGGTACACATATAAACATGGAATGAGCAAGTTAGGCTAAACAATGCCGTCCGCCTGAACAATAAACGATTTTAACTAAACACTAAAACAATAGAAACGATTTTAACTAAACACTAAAACAATAGAAACGATTTTAACTAAACAATAAAACAAGACAGCCGTAGGCTGAGGTACTGACAGAAGTGACTTCATCTTCAGATCACCGTTTATGCGCCGAAAATATGGTACAGGCGATGACATGCAGAAACACATATACTATAAGCTGATTTTGCCTCATGCTGACTACATGATGCCTTCAGTGGGCATATTTGGTT
The DNA here is from genome assembly GCA_964019135.1 of Arenicola marina. Taxonomy (NCBI): domain Eukaryota; kingdom Metazoa; phylum Annelida; class Polychaeta; family Arenicolidae; genus Arenicola; species Arenicola marina. The sequence continues at coordinate 30,528,351 of OZ025257.1, forward strand.
AAACAGCTCCTTGAACGAACAACGTGGGCTAAATAGCGCTATAAACGGGCAAATTTGAATAATTACGGCCTTCAGCGTCCAATTTGGGCTAAACTTGGCCTCCAATGGCCAATTTGGGCTCAATAATGCCGATATCCGAAGGCGTTCTAGCCCACACTGCCCACTGATAGCCGTATTGGGCTCGCTGAAAGCGCAATTTGGCCCAAATTGGACCTCTGCGATGCGAATGCTGGATGAGCACAATCTAACGGCTGCTGTTCAACGCGGGCTGTTTTCCCAGATAGAGGGCGCCATTTTGAGTGAATTCGGCCAAATCCCGACTTTCTACGTGTCCTTGGTCCCGCCCTAATGCCTGTTCTCGGACTCATCATTGCTAAATTACGGAGCCCTCCAGCGTCAAAACTAAGCGTGCTAGGCTAGAAGCGAATGCGGATTCCTGACCAAAGTCGACGTTTGCCCGTCCTTTGAAACCAGTCCCGACTCTCTAGCGTCGCTATTAAGCAAACGGCGGCCATCGCAAAGCAGAGGCATTGCCGCTCGATATCGCCGTTGACTCATAATGGGAGCTTCAGCGAAGGGGGGTGCACCTCTTGCGAGCGCTCTAGCGGCCAAACTAAGCGTCCTAGAGCAATTCTATCGCCATTTACCATACCAAGATAACCTTACACTTGCCTCTCGCTTCATGCCAAATCTGGGCTCCCTAGCTCAAATATTAACCGAGTTACGGCCCTTTCAAGTTCAATACGCCGTTTAACGCGAGTTGCACGTCAGTTTTGACCTACACGTGTCGGTACCGCAAACAAAGTTACGCACGCCAGCAGTTGTCCCTTGATATAAGGTACAGGGTCAAATCAACCGGTAGTCGCTATGAGGTATAATAGTTGAGTAATAAAGGTTATAAAATTATGACGTCATCACGTTATGGTGACGTCATGGCATGACGCACGGCAACGTCGAAATATCTAAACACAAACATTTATGCCCTCAATCCAAAACGTTGATTAGAACGGCGGTAGGTCTGTTAGTTCTTCAGATATAGCTTCACCTAATGACCAAAAATTGCTATTCTTCACCATTACGGATAAGTGAAAAACGAGCAGACGAAGAAAAGACTCTGCAGATAAGATGTAAAAGATAATAATGCTTTACTGCCAATAGAAATCTGGAGACATATCTTCTCTACCATTATACGCAAAGATCGAAGGCCTAGCTAGTTTTTCCGATTTGTGACGAATTTTCTAAGTTAGAGGGAATTTGTATACTTTATCATTGGGAAAATCTTCGGTTGCCATGGAAACGAAACTGAGACTAATCTTTGTCGTCAGCCTACCCCGAGTCTCTTGTACACGTCCAGATCTCGCACCGAGGTAAAGCAAAGTGAGATTGCATAACCAGAAGTACGTCATATTGAAGGAAGTTTGATTATCTCCATAGGGTCCCATGTTAAACGCGTTCGACTATATACCGAAAAGTTACAGGGCTATATCGCCTTGTTTACAGTCAATGGCTCATCCTACTACTATCCATCTACAACTGCAAGCATAGAGCGATGGCTTTAATAGGACGCCCGTGGGAACCCCTGCAAGCACCAAAAATCCCTATCTTTCACAATGGGGGAACATTTAATTTTTTCAAAAAATCGCTGTGACCTTGACCTTTGACCTACATACACCGTTAACGAACTTAGCCTCACAAATGTTAATATCTATCTATATGTGCAATATAACATTCCTACATGTAACCGTGCGCCCTACAGCGCGCGGACAAACAAACAAACAAACTAATTTACAAACCGAACATAGTACTATACTGACAGAAGTTTTCAACTTCTGTCAGTAACAATAGAAGCTCAGGTATATACATTCATGGATGGATGCCTGTTTAACTAGTGCACAATACATTAATTATTTCTCGTAAATCAGCAACGTTTGCATCTTGTTCCGCATGTCCATAGCTTGAATCTCTAAATAGTGCAAATTCGCGAATGGAGTTAGCTGTTTCTAAGTGCGTAGTATCGATCTTATCATAAAGCTTATACTTGACATCAGGCGTGCGACTCAAATGAAACTTGTCCAACCCATACTTTTGACATACGAAGGTCATACTGTTGCCAACTGCAGACTGGCTTCCATCAATGGCATGTTTTTGGCATGTAGAAACATATTTGTTATTCGACCTTCCAAGATGACTAAAAAATGTTAGGAAACGTTTATGGATATGCACGTCAGCGGAATCGTCATTGCATATGAGATGGAGCAGATAACAAGGAGTGGTATTTGGGATGTCCCATATCCTACAAACGCACTTGCGCCAAGCAACGAAAAACCTTTCCACACTTGCATGACTGAGGTCCCAGAGAGGGCAGCCATATAATGGCATACAAAAAGATTTAAATAATTTATATTTGGAATCCGCATAGACATGTCCAAATTGAGCCAATGTGATATTGACCAGTCTGTAAAAATCATGTGTGCGTTTCTCGATGTCATTAACAGTCTGACCCAAATGGTTTCCTAGCTGCACAACCGCAGGTACATTCCTCAGTATTGATCGGTTAAACGTTATGGTAGTATCAACATTTTGTGCATCGGAAAAAACGATTAGTTTGCTTTTGGTGGGATTAAAGTTAACATTAAATTCCTTGGAAAAGGTATCAGCTATATTTAGCATACGATATAGGGAACATTTGGCGGCTGCTAGCAGTCACATCGTCTATATGACATCCATATCCAGACATTTTAAGTCTGTCTAATAGTTCGTCCAGATATATTCCGAAGAGAATAGGGGACATCACTCCCCCTTGTTTGACACCATTTTTTGTTCGGTAGAAGTTTGAAACGTGGTCGCCCCACTTTATTCTTACCCCCTCTGATGTGTACATGACTGCCAGGACTCTTGCATCTACGGGACATAATAGCTTGCTGAGCAGCAGATTGAACAATTTGATATATTCTACTTTATCGAACGCTTTATATGCGTCGAGGAACATGGTATATACTTGGCTGCCACGATTGACGACTGAAAATGACGTCGTTTTGACCAGTTTACGACGAGTTTTGCCCACTGGGGAGGCTCCTCGGATACTATGCGGTGCAAATATCTTCTTGTCGATGCCAGAGGCACATGGAGTGAGTTTAAACCTTACCATGCCGACAACATTATCTAGCCTATATGCCTGGGTCACTGAATCCAGATTCATACAGCGCAGTTGCCGGATACTGCATAGGCGTAGGAAGATTGCGGGTGGGGGGGGGGGGGGGGCACAACCAATACGTACCAGGTCCTATATAGGACCTGATATGACGCGCCCATACAAAGATGTTTTAACTTTATCATGAGGTTTTCAGTCACAAGAACAAGTGTCAAGACTGTAACGTCTGAACATTCAGGCTACACCTCGGCCAACTTCTGAAGTTTTCGTTCGCCTGACACGTGTATAATGTTTCGCGTAGCTTGTCTGGTGACGGCGAGTCACCAGCTCATGTCAAACCTTCTCACACGCAGGCTGGCGCGTCCAGTTTGTGGAGGCCCTAAGGATCCGACACGAACTACTGCACAAAAAGACACCTAAAGATACCCCTTTCGCCTGGTTCGTCTCCGTCCCCCGTCCCCCAACCCCCTTCCCCGTCGCCGTTGTCTCTCCACCCCAGGCTCTCCCCCGGCCTTAGTTGCCAGCAGCGTCAATGAACCCGTTTTGACAGCTCTTCGTTCGAAGTAGTTCCAAGAAGGAGACATCTGATATGTAAGAGGAAACCTCATCTCTTCGCACTTAGTGTTTAATTACTTGTATTTATATAATTTTTTATTGACTTTATTCTTCGGACGGCGTTACGGCAACCCTGTTGTGAGAGATGATGGCAGCAGGACCCGCGGCCCGCCGCGGCACATGCCATCTGACCACCGCCCGGCTCCGCCACGGAAGGGGAGGGGGGGGGCACTGTTATACGAATCTAGTGGGGGGGGGGGGGGTTCCGCGGATGCCCCTTGATGCCTGAGGGAGCGGACATTTGTGATGGAAAAGGATATTTGAAAACTTCGACCGTGGGGGAGGGGGCTCTGAAAATGAGCGTTCATTGAGCGGGTTGCCGCGAAAAAATACCCCTTCCGTGCGGATTTGGGCCGTAAAAAGCCCTAACCGAGCGTATTTGGCGGTAAAAGGCCCCGACCGAGCGTATTTGGCGGTAAAAAGCCCCGACCGAACAGATTTAGCAGTAAAAAGCCCCGACCGAGCAGATTTAGCGGTAAAAAGCCCCGACCGAGCGGATCGGAAATACCACTTTTTACAGATTTTTTGGCTTCTGGGTTATTTTAGTGTACAGATTCGCTTGTTTGACATCACCCAACCCCTAGGGGGCGTGGGAGGAGGGGGGTTGTGGCGTAGGAGAGGGGGGGGGGAGGATACAGAGTTTTTTTTTGTTTTATTTTATTACTTTATTTATTTCTTGTGCGTTACAAGTTAACCTCCAAATCTTCTATTACATCGCCCAGGATTTCCGCATATACTTTACTCCTGCGCTGAAGTGTGCGGGGGTAGCAGGGATGTTTCTGTATTACTACATATCTGGTCTATATATATAATCTCCCCCCCCCTGAGGCCCTACTCCCCCCCCCCCTCCGTAGCTAACCGCCCCCATCCCACGCCTCTTAGCGGTCGGGTGGTGTCAATGAAGCAAACCTTTTCACTCAAAAACAAATATTAATTACAAGAAATCGTAAAAAAAATTTTATTAAAATAAACAAAAATCCCTCTGTATCCTACCAACCACCCCCACCCCACTCCTCCCACGCCCCCTAGGGGGTGGGTAATGTCAAACAAACGAACCTGTAGACTAAAATAACCCACAAGCCAAAAATATCGGTAAAAAAATTGCTCTAAAAAATTGCTCTAAAAAAATCCTCAGCATGCCGACCCCCTCCCCCCCTAAGGCCCTACCCCCCCCCCCCCCTTAGGCCCTACCCCCCCCCCTCCCCCCTCCGTGGCTAACCGCCCCCATCCCACGCCTCTTAGCGGTCGGGTGGTGTCAATGAAGCAAACATTTTCACTCAAGAAACCATATTAAGTACAAGAAATCGTAACAAAATTATATTATTAAAATAAAATAAAAAATCCCTCTGTATCCTAACCCCCCCCCCCCCCACCCCTCCCCTACGCCCCTGCCCCCTCCTCCCACGCCCCCCTAGGGGGTGGGTGATGTCAAACAAGCGAACCTGTAGGCTAAAATGACCCACAAACCAAAAAAATCGGTAAAAAAATTGCTCTGAACAATTCCTCAGAATGCCGACGCCCCCCCCCCCCCTACGGCCCTACCCCCCCCCCCCCATGGCCCTTAGGGGTGGGTGATGTCAAAGAACCTCTAGACTGAAATAACCCACAAGCAAAAATAAATCGTTAAAAAAAATTTTAAACTAAATCAGATGAAATAATTTCTCCGACTCCCCCCCCCCCCCACCCACGCCCAGCACGCGTAACCCCACCGCACCCTGGGAGTGCAGGGTGGCAGCAATACTACGGTACAGACCTGTGGAATCAAGTAGCTCAGAACTAAATTCGGTGCGCACCCTGGAGGGTTCGCCAGCGGCCTTCGTTCAGGCAGCAGGACACGCCCGTGCACACCTGGCTAGAGCGATGTCATAACCCTCACCGCTTGGCGGCGCCACCACGATCCTGTTCCCGGGTTATAGATACGGCTTTCGCTTCTTGTTCTATAAATTCTTTGCCAATATCCACATTCTCCACGAATTTTTAAGTTATTATTTCAACAAAATGTAAACAAACAATCCGGTGGGGCCGCCAGAAAAAATCTTCCCATTATTCACTGAAGCACACTTGGAATCAAGGAATTTCCTTGAAAAACTGTGCTTCGTCAGGAGAAGCACTTTTCTTTAGAACAATAGTGGTCATAACCGAAATACACAATTAAACATATGGCCTCCTAACTCGTTACGTCATTCACAGGGATATCCCCAATTCGTGACGTCATTCACAGGGTATTTCCCCGAGAATGGCTCTTCGCGATAAATTAGAAAAAATCAAGAAAAAGGCACCGAGAAAACCTTTAAATGGTTCAGAAAACATTCGTGTAGATCATAATTATATCAGAGACCATTATATATAACCAGATTTATTCAAATGTGAACACAAGGCGTAAATTACTGATAATTGGTGTGACATAAGCTGCGCCAAAAATAATAAATAAAATGTCGTTCATGGACATGGCGGACATACTACTTGGTCTGATTCGTGCGTCAAGGGAAGGCAACTGGCTTCTCCATCTATCTGCTATCCAGTTCATGATACCGTGGTGCTTTGCGTATGACAAACAGAACTATGCCAGATACCTTTCTGTCTACTACTGCAAGATGACGAATCTTCCTGAATCTTCCATCAAAACATGATGCAGGGGGGTTTCTCAGTCCAACTGAGTGACAAGAATCCGTTTGGGAAGATTCCGGTAGACCAAACTATAGAAGAAACTGTCAACAAAGACACACAAACAGCAGGTAACCAACTTTAATTCCACTGAACATACCGATATCTTGAAGCGACATTAATGGGTTTGCCTGTAATACCAAATAACATGTACTCAATTATCTATTGCTTTTCTCAGTGACTATCTTCCTCGTATATCTTGCAGGTGGCACGAAGGGATTCAGCCTCAACCCTGGTGCAGTGAGTAGATATTACATTACAGCTGAATACCGCAGTTCTTGTTTGAAACGGCCCTTTGAAACAACTCAGGAGAATGATTGAAGTAAGGGAAACTAATCTTAGTCATCACGATCTAACAGCTTCCCGCATTCGAAAAGATGAGGTAGCTGTACAGTCATTGGTGGAGTTGATAGAAAATAACTGGACGGATCCATTCCGTGATGGCCCAGCCGAGTTGATAAGTATATCAACTGGAGCAACTGCACCACCAGACGTCGCCAATGACCTCCTGCTAGCACAACAGAAGGGAAAAAAACGGTATCTAGAGTTTCAAGAGCTTCGTTTGGAGCAAGGCACACGGTGGTTCTTCGACCGTCTACCAAGACTGAAGCTAAAGACCTTTGAGGGCATGAAGACGAAGACAAAAAGGAATCATCGAGCAAAGAAATTGTGCTGAAATCTGACCGCAAGCTCTTCGGCCACATGGTGTTGGTTGCTTCAAGCAGACAGCTTGATATGAAAGATGTTCTGAAACACCCACTTGGTCCACTCCCATGGTCACTGGCCAATTGTGATGGCACAATAAAAAAGACCAACAAGGCATCCTAGCTTGGCCCGGAAGTTGGAATGCTATGCTTCTCCTGTGGAAATTCTTCCTCGTCCATCTGCATGCATCATTGATGGCATGAGTATTGTGCAAAAAGTGAAAGGGGACAATCTGACATTTGAAGAACTATGTGATCAGCTGCTAGGTGCTGTGTTACGCTTGTCTGCTGGCAGTACTCGTGTGGATGTAGTGTTTGATGTGTATCGGCAGTTGTCGATCAAAGAGGCTGAACGGACAATGAGGAGGTCAGACCAAGGTATTCGCTTCACCAACATAGTGCCTGGTCACAAGATCCAACAGTGGAGACGTCTACTCTCATGTGGGGTGAGTAAGATGAGGCTGATTCAGTTCATCGCTGAACAGTGGCAAACACCACAGAGGAGAGAGCAACTTGGTCAGAAGGAAATGTATGTCACTTCAGGCGAACAATGCATCAAAATCACCAGTGACCTGGTAACTGACGTGGAGGAGCTGAAAAGTGCACAGGAAGAGGCCGATACTAGAATTCTCCTGCATGCGAAACATGCTTCAATTCAACTAGCTTCTGCCATCATAATTGCGGAAGATGCAGATATCACAATTCTATGTCTGTCATTCTAGCAGGACATAGAATGCAAACTGTTTGTCAAGTGTGGAACGGCATCTCGCATCCGATATATTGACATTAGTAAAGTTGCAACATCCATTGGACGTGATATGTGTAAAGCACTGCCCGGCATGCATGCTTATACAGGATGCGACACTGTCAGCACGTTCAGTGGCCGTGGTAAACTTGGCGCACTGAAAATCCTCCAATCCAATGCCAAGTTCCAGAAGGCATTCGTTCAGCTGGGACAGGATTGGTCAATGACAGATGAGCTGTTCAAGGGCTTGGAAGAATTCACATGCCATATGTATGCACACAAGGCTGATATCAGCCAAGTCAATGAAATGCGCTATGAACTCTTCAGGATAAAGAATGGAAACGTAGAGTCTGGTCAGCTGCCTCCATGCAAAGACAGTCTCCATATGCACAGCATCAGAGCAAACTACCAGGCAGCAATATGGCGTCGCTCCCTACAAGCCAATCCTGATGTACCTAGCCCCCTTGGATGCAATGGCTGGGGGTTAGATGATGAAGGCCAACTCAAGATTAATTGGATGACTGGAGCACCGGCCCCAGATGCCGTTCTCGAGTTTTTGTCCTGTAAGTGCAAGCGAAGCTGTGTCTTGCCAACCTGCCAGTGTATGGCTAACGGACTGAAGTGTACCGAAGCCTGTACCATGCAGACATGCGACAATATGAAGGAGGATGAACAGGAACAGGGACTGCAGGAGACAGATGATGATGATAGTGACAGTGATGAATATTGAAATATTGTATTAATGCTCTATGTACTTTAAGTTTGTGCATTGAATAACCATGCAATCAAACACGTAATGCATGGTAAGTGTGCGTGTGTTGTGTAAGTGTAAGTGTGTTGATGACAAAGTATGATAAGGTTTAGCAACCTAGATCAGTCTGAGCCAATACTGTACATGTTACATACCTGACTTACTGAATAGTTGAATGTAGGGTTCTGTTATGCATAAGTGGGCATAATGGACAAAATAAAAATACATTGTGCGGAATTTGAGGTAACATTATGCATTCTGTTCTGATATGAATATAAACCTTTTCGCATGCACTGACTCGATCTTCAAAGATCGTCATACGAACCAATAGATGGATATTATTTTTACTATAACGCAATAAATAAGTTTCTCAGATATAATTTATGCCTTGCGTATGTGCCAATTAGCATCATATGATTCACAAGTAGCACTATATTTGTTCTGGGGGTGGCATGCAAAATTTAAGTTTTTTGGTCGGTGTGACAAAGGCCGAATTTCAGTGATTTTCAGAGAGACACCCCCTATGCAATAAAAGTTGTCTACTGATATTATATTACCCCTCAGAAATGTCCATCATGCTGTTTTGAGGTCCAGATACATATAGCTATCAGAAAATCATAAAAAAAGTCTGGTGCCCTCTGATGGTACCAATTGGTGTTTTTTCCATGATCAGCTCACGGACTAATTGTGAAATAACCTTTTCAAGCTTCAGGACGTGTTTCTCGGGAAATTTGCACGGCTAACTATGTTTTTCTTCATTTTTATTACAAGAACAATGGTTTTTAAAAGTGGTTTGGTAGATCTATCCAGATTTTCATTTTATAAATTATAGCAAATTTTTTGAAGGTGGTGATTTCAAATTTTGGCAAAAACTGTCCTGATTTTGTATAATAGCACGTTATTATTACCATTCTGTTATTTTTTGTGGCTAGTATTTACATTTTTGAATATCATTCCTGTATTGCACTAGGTTTAAGCTTTCCAAAGAGCTATTATTGATGCTACTGACTTAATATTGAGCTGAATTGTAGCAAAATTGCATATTCGTGGTAAGGTGTCAAGTTTTGGTCATTTTGTAAAATGGGGGTTTACTTGGAAAATAGAGAATACTTGTTAAACGGGACGGTGAAGTATCCTAAAAATTCACCAGAAGGTGTGTAATTGAGTATACTTTCATAAAATAATCACAAATACAGAGTTCTTTTACCTTGCTATTGTGGGTAGCTTACCTAATGTATGTACGGGACTTGGTCAGAATTGACAAGGCTGGTCAGAATCGACAACCACACACGTCTATTGTTTCAAGTTAGCATCTCAAAGCAAAAGCAATGTTTGTAGCTTCAATGTTCATATATATGAGAGGAACTATAAACGCATGTAAGCTTAATTCAAGTTACGGCTTGAAATTGACACAAACTAATCCCCTTACCCAAACTACCAGCAATACTATCGCCCACAGACAAGACAGATGACAAGGTAAACAGTTCTATGTAAGCGGTGCCCGACCCCCCCCCCCCCCCCTGTGTCAGTCGATCTGCGGCGCCTGTGGCGATGGCCATAGCGAAACTTGCCTGCTTCGTTTGCGTGAAACTCATAATGTTGGCACCGTGTGAATTCTTTTGACAACAGGATTGTGAGTGCGCCAAATTGGCTTGTCAATGAAATATTTTGTCAAATTAGAAAACGAGGCGGCTGTAAAGTCTCGTTCGCTTAGACTTCCGGTTTACTCATTTTGGGGACAAACAAACGAAGCACGTGTTCGGAACGAGTTTAGAATCTCTGCGCACACTGGTATCCTGAGTATCTATGACGTAGACGTGACGTGTATGTTACGTAAAGAGAGAGACTGGGAACCAGACTACCTGCGCAAAAACCAAGCGCCGAGGGGTGGGTCCATTGCGGAAGGCCTAGCGCTATGATTAAGAATATTTAAGAAATATAGCTTCACAAAAAGGATAGATGACATATTTGTTATTCGTTTGTGCCATCACAATGACGAATATTTGTTACGACGGGACAATACGACTGAGAAACTAACGTTGTTTTTGCGTTTCCTACGAAAACGAGGCACTATGACGTCACACGGATTCTCCCCGGTGACAACGTTGGTGCAACGCTTCAAACAGAAAACTTACAAAAATGAAGAAACTTGGTCTTTTCGTGATCCGAAAGTGATGCGAAAACATCCAACTGGTCTTATTTTATGTTTACCATGTGGTTTAATGACGCACCCGTGTGTTGTTACTCCATGCACTGCACATCTTGACAGCGGAATGGTTAAGTCGATCACTTGCTCTCGCCATTTTTGTTACCGCGGAGGCACGCGAAACTCTGTGACGTCACTCGCTGTTTGGTGAACTTGCGAAAACCCGGGTGCAGGGCTAAATTTAGAACGTTATTTTTAGCTTTCGAGTGTTTTGAAGACGGATTTTTCCTTGTATATTCCCAAAGTTCTGCGCTTCATCGCCTCCAAATATTTTAACATATATCTCCCATAGTCATGTTTAGTGAACTGGTACTCATAGTCTTTAGAATAAACCTGGAAAGAAATTGACTTATAACTGCCTATACTTCAACATGGAGCACGTGTGTTTGTTTGTCCCCAAAACTGAAGTCTCGCGGCCCGATCGCGAGAACTGTATAGCCCTATAGTTTCCGTGCCGACTGTAGATGCGCTCCTGAGGCTCCAGTCAAATTCACTGTCAGGCAAATAAACGAGGCATTTCTCTTTCCCATTTTTATACTATATTTTTTAACTGAAGTCTGAACCCTAATCAAATGATATCTTCTTACAAGAATTTGAGTGCGCGAATGAAGCCTTACAATTGCTACGTGATGGAGCATATATCGCTATGACAACGCACGCACGATTTCCGCTCGAGCATGTGCTCATGTTTACATACGGGCGATCGTAATTTATGCGGAAGCCTCGATGTGGATTTAACATCGTCCAAATCACCGCCATTTTGTTCTGTGGAGAGAAAGAAAATGTCCCTAACAGATCCACAAGGAATTCAACTTAGCGCGGAGAATATAACAGGTTTGTTACAGAAGGGCTCTACAAGTGGCCATGGTAGCTTTGTACATAAAACCTGAGCAGTTTATTGGTAATGGACTCAGAAACAAAACATTGTAGTTCCTTGTTGTCACCGACGTGCAACGCGCTAGAATTTGTGCATGCTAAATCAAGGCGTAGTGATACTGCCGTAACTCCTTACGACGGTAAATTTCCCTGCTCATATGATGATCCCTCCACCTCAAAACGACATGAAAGTCCGAATGCACCGAAAATCGGTACTGAAAAATTTGGTTACTGAACCCACGTTGACCGTAAACATCCATCCAAATAGCCATTGTAAATAGTTTTCATGTCTGATGCGGTGACTTTGTAATTCTGTCGTTTTCACTGACATTGTGGCATGCAGTCACGCTAAACTTATTTTTCACACCAAAATGGCAAAACGGGCAGGTTGTAATTTCCAAAGAGGGACCCCTATCCAAGACCCGCCAACTCCCGCTCCCAGTCCAAGGCCGGGCTACACTACAGTCCAGACAGTGTCACAGACGCTAGGTCTCCACTCCTACTGTTCTATCTAACGGTTATAAATGGGTTCTGACCTAGGGCTAGGCCTAGGCTATGGCTTATGACGTTAGAAATGTAAAGCCTTAAGACAATACATATTTTTTTTAAATCGACAACGTGACATTGGGGTTGTCTTAGAATCGACATGCGACATAAGACTTAGCGACACGCGACATGGAACTTTTCTTAAAATCGACACGCGACAAGGACCTTTTCTTAAAATCGACACGCGACATGAACCTTTTTTTAAAATTGACATGACTACTGTAGTATTTCTGGTCCCAGGCCCGAATGGACTGCGAAAGTTCTACCCGCAGAGGCGGGTTTCGAACCGGTGACCTTCAGCATCCCGAGCGAACACCTTACACGTTAGGGCAAAGGGAAATTCCCATTTGGCCCGAGGCGCTTGGTGTCTTTCATCCACCGGGCCTGGGCTGAGATATCACACTCCACCCTTTCCCCAATCGACTGCGACCTCGCAGTGACCGCCACCATGCGCCACGCCGTCAAACCGGATGCTGGCCATATCCTGTGGCTCCGGGTGGTTCCGACAACCCAGGTTCGTCTCCATCGGCACCAAATGTAGTATTTCTGGTCCCAGGCCCGATTTGACGCCGAAAGTTCTACCCGCAGAGGCGGGCTTTGAACCGGCGACCTTCCGCATCCCGAGCGAACACCTTACACGTTAGGCCAAAGGGAAATTCCCTTTTGGCCCGAGGGGCTTGGTGTCTTTCATCCACCGGGCCTGGGCCGAGATATCACACTCCACCCTTTCCCCAATCGACTGTGACCTCGCAGTGACCGCCACCATGCGCCACGCCGTCAAACCGGACGCTTGCCATATCCTGTGGCTCCGGGTGGTTCCGACAACCCAGGTTCGTCTCCATCGGCACCAAATGTAGTATTTCTGGTCCCAGGCCCGAATGGACGCCAAAAGTTCTACCCGCAGAGGCGGGTTTCGAACCGGCGACCTTCCGCATCCCGAGCGAACACCTTACACGTTAGGCCAAAGGGAAATTACCATTTGGCCCGAGGGGCTTCGTGTCTTTCATCCACCGGGCCTGGGCCGAGATATCACACTACCCCTCTCAGGGGCCCTATATAGTGTAGCTCTGACATCAAAATCGCCACCAAGGTGAAGGTTTTGAATAGCACAATACTTTTCAATGTAGAAAACAAGCATGGCAGCGCATGCCAACTGAACTCGTAAATGGCTTGTATTTTACATGTTAGTGGATATTTCAACTTCAGAAAATGCGCCGGGAGTAAGCATACAGTTTCTAGATTCCAAAAAAGCTAATATTGTAAACATTAGTTAAAACATTTTGCGCCGGGAGCTTTCAAGAGGTACTCTACATTAAAAAGTGTTCTGCTGTTCAAAACCTTCACCTTGGTGGTTGTTTTGACGTCAGAGCAATATATAGTGTAGCTCTGACATCAAAACCCCCACCGGTCCCCCCCACCGGTCCCCCCCACCGGTCCCCCCGACCTTGGCTTGGTGGGGATTTTGATATACATGTAGGTCTACACTCCAGCGCCATTTCATTAGGTCACACATAAGTTTATAGATCTACTAGTAGACTACATGCACAGTCATAACAGTGGTCCCTGCATTATACCATGACTGTATAATATAGGGAATCAGAATATATGATCACAGAGTTCCGATCAGTATCTGGTGATATAACACGATGATGTTACTTACATGTGAACTGTGGGGAATGGTTGACCGGGTGTGCTGAGGTGTCGCTGTTACTGAGATTAATCACACAGAAGACCATATATCCAATGTATAAGATGATGTTTATTAATCCAAAAGATGTGGCCAGCCAGGTCAGGACCCAGAAGCAAAGTGTTTTCAGTTAATTTAGAGCATTGGGCTCAGGGGAGAAACAATGACAACCTAGAATTTTTTTTTCTTTGATGTCACTAGAACAGTACGCCCTGTCACATAAAGTTCTTCTATATGATATGCTGTTTCTATACAACAATGATTTTGCATGATACAGAAAAGTAATACCTGCATTACACTATAGTTCTATCTACTGCATAGGGGGCAGGGGTGGGTGGGGGGGGGGTTGTAGAGGCTATATGTATATTAATATATATTTATACAAGCTTATGAGCATTATTTAACTTCAAATTTCAATTTAAGTTTCAAATAAGTTGTATACATGCTCAAGACAATTAAGTGTCAGATAATTTATGTGAAAAGTGCACACAATTCCATGAACTTCAAAGCCTTCGGTGCACTCACTTTTGTGATGGACTTAAAAGAGATTAAGCCTAAATAATTACTAAAAAAATAGTCTCCTACAGCGCATCGATCTTCAATAAAAACAATATTGTAATAAGGACATAGTTAATAAGGTTAACTTTATAAAAGCTAATGATATAACATTGTACTTTATTTACTTACAGTTTATACCAGAAATTTTATGTTATAAAGAAGACTTAATTACCATTCTCATAATATATATATATGCAGATATGAATGATGTTGTAACCTGCTTACTTCAATCAAGCGATTTATTGCATGCTTATAATTAGATTGTTGTATACATCTAATTATAGCTTCATGAAAAGAGTTAATAAAAAAAGTTATTATCTCAAGTATAAATCATATTAATTGTATTATTTTCCTTCTATTATCATTTTAAGCAGCAGTGCTTTCCAAATTGTGATGGCATGGTAATCAATAAAGTTATATTTCCTATGCCAGATCATGCATTTATATCACACTAAATGTGTAGTTTGATGCAATAAAAGACACCACTTCCACTTGAATGATCAATGGTTTCTCCTTGGAAAAATTTGGAAAATCTTAATTAAGCTGGTTAATAAGTTAATTTACTTTTGGTGTCTTGTACATTTCAATAGCACCATGTAATAAATATGTCACATATTGCTTTAGTGATATATTTTTTCCTATTTAATATCTAATTTTTTGAAGCGATTGTTTTCACAACTGTTTACATGTAGTGCTAATGAAATTCAAATAAATATTGTTTTTCTCTCAATATGTTTTAGTGGCCTAATCAGGTGTAAAAAAGCCAGAGAATTGATAATGAGATTAAGAGTAAATACTTCTATATTATTTGTAAGATATGCAGCCCAAATCTATATAAGTTATGTCAACTCAGTATCAAGAACATTTTTCCCTTGCTTGATTGCTCTGTAAAAATTCCAAGATTCTACTAAAAACTACTACTACTCTAAAGATGTCAACAGACTGGCATCAAAGGAAGGGTGACAGGCTTGAGATCATGGGCAGTTTGGTAGAGCTCTGTTTGGATGCTGATTTGTAATAATTAATTTTCATTAAAGAAAATTGTTTAAGGCATGCTATCATCCCTAAACTGTGTGCAATACATCCTAAACTGAAATTGCCAATAAAATATGTTTAAACTAAACTGAAAAGTTATAATTAGGTATATAACATTTCTGAAATTCACGGGAGCAAAAGGCTTTTTTTTTCGAAACATGAAATGGAATGTGTAAATATGTAATATGTAGATATATGTAGTAACTTGGGAGATGCATGAATAATCTCATAACATTGTAAATCCTTCAATCTATGGCTTATGACACATAACAGATACATAAGCATATACCTGGTGTAAAAACTGGGACGTAGCCGCGAAAGACACACTGTGTTCGGTTGCCAGGCCCACAGCCGTGACTGATTCACCGCTGCCTAGCCCTCCCTCACGTCACGCGGCCTCTATGGATGTTCGCCGCCTGGGCCAGTGACCCCGGTGCACTCAGGCAGCGATCAGCTACTCGTGTGTACAGCAACTTCGCCACTTGTTCATCGCTGCAGATTTGATGCCGCCTCTTCACTCATTCCAGCGGTCAATTTGGCCTACAATTCTTATTCTTGATGCTCTCTGTCCCTGCACTCTCGGTCCCTTTTCCGGGCAGATTTTTATTCAAACTTTCGTTGCCTTGTGGCCATTCTTGTGGTTTTCACTACTGTGCACAAACAGAGCAGAACCTCAAGACAGAATATATTTATTTGACACAGGAGTTGGTAATACAAAAATGATAGAACATACTGCTCTAAGCATACATATCTTACAACCAGTACAAAGAAATTACTTTACAGAAAACAATATCGTTCATTTACTTTTTACTTGCTACCTTTATCGTCAAATATTGTTTGAACCTAATTAATTGTTTCTTCCAGAATACACAGTTATTGCCGCCCCACTGACTTTGGCTGCAGACAATGGAGACATTATTCAACAAGCCATTGTTCAGCAGGTGGCCACCTCCGAACAGGAAAATATTGACCCACAATCTCAGGTAATTAGTACAAGTAGTGTGCGTTGTATGAATCCACTTCTGACAATATTATGTTTGACATTCATTTAAGTGTTGTGTTGGTGTGATTTTTCCCAGATAAGCATCTGTTCATGAGTATCTGTTAATGTGTACCTCTCTGTGCTTGTTGCAGGTGTTGATGATACAGCCTATTACTGTCAATGCCGCTGGGGACCAGCTAGATGGACAGTTCATACAGCACACACAGTTCCAGATCCTACATGACCAGGCCTCTTTGGAACAACTACAACAGATCCAGGCTGTCCTTCAGGAGCAAGGAGTGTTACAGCTGCCACATGATGGGATCCATCATGCTATTCTCCAGGATGGAAGTCAGGTGAACGACTTGTGACGGTCGAACTTCAACTTGATGTTTCCATATCATAGAAAATAGCTTTGTTTCAAAATAGTCCAGCTTTTAATTACAAATTACCTATAAGCTAGAGACATAACGATTTCCATACAGCTGGTTTGTAAGCTGGATGCATTATGATTAAAGCTGGTCTGTAATCTGGATGCATTAGGATTACATCTGGTCGTAAGCTGGATGCATTATGATTACATCTGATCGTAAGCTGGATGCATTATGATTACATCTGGTCGGTAAGCTGGATGCATTATGATTACATCTGGTCGGTA
The DNA here is from genome assembly GCA_964019135.1 of Arenicola marina. NCBI lineage: Eukaryota > Metazoa > Annelida > Polychaeta > Arenicolidae > Arenicola > Arenicola marina. The sequence goes on from OZ025257.1 coordinate 30,545,529, forward strand.
AGCTGGATTCAGAATGCTTACAGTTGGCCTGTGAGCTGGAGATTTTATGTTTACAATTGACCTATAAACTGGAGACATTAATGATTTCCATTACAACTTGGCTGTGAGTTGAAACCTTATCTTTATCATTTCCATGACAGCTGACCTGTAAGTTGAAACCTTATCTTCATCATTTCCATGACAGCTGGCCTGTAAGCTGGAAGGAGACTCACAGCCGCTGCAGGAGCTCCAGCAGCAGCAGATCATACAGCTCTCGTCCGCCCAGCTGTCTGCCGAACTGCAGCAACAGCTACAGACGATGCATGAGGTTGAGCAGCAGCAGCTGCTTCAGGAGAAAGTGGCTGCGGCAGTCCTCCCGCCTCCTGTCATGGCTGCCCCCAGGGCGAAAGACCTCGTCAAGCCACCGGTCGGCAAGGTCAGTCAGTCACTCGGTCACCAGGTCAATCACTCACTGAATCACTGGGTCAGTCACTCGGTCACTGGGTCAATCATTCACTTAATTCCTGCGTCAGCCACTCAGTCCCCCGGTCAATTATTCACTTAATCACTGGGTCAGTCACTCGTTCGCCAGGACAATTATTCACCTAATCACTGGGTCAGTCACTCGGTCGCCCGGACAATCATTCACTTAATCACTGGGTCATTTAGTCAGTGATGAGATTAGTGGGTCAATCAATGACACGGTCTGGCTAGCCGCTAGTAAATTCAGATTCTGGTCTAGCGCTTTGAAAAGTTCTCTCATTTCGTCAGTGCCCGATTTTACGCGAGTTCTAGCATCAAATGCAATGGCCATCGAACCTATAAATTGTGGCTGTTGCAGGGACCGTTTACGTGCGAGAAGTGCGGCCTGGTGTTCCCCAAGTACGGCCGCTACCAGCGCCACCTGAAGGGCCACGAGGACGACAAGCCCTTCCAGTGCCCCAAGTGTACACAGAGCTTCAACGTGGAGGACAACCTGACCCTGCACCAGGCGCTGCACGACACCGACAACCCCCACTGCCCCGAGTGCGGCAAGAAGTTCTCCCGCGTCGCCAGCCTCAAGGCTCACCTCATGCTGCACGAGCGGGAGGAAAACCTCGTCTGCGACCAGTGCGGGGACGAGTTTGCGGTCCAGGTGCGTATGGCAGTGCGCCACGTGCCCGAAACAATGCCATGTGGTGATGACATCAGGAAGGATTGAGAGCCAGCTAGCTCAGCTCGTTTGTAGATCAACAGGTCGTGGGTTCCATTCCTGGCACCCGCATCTGGGGCGTGTGTTCTTCAAAGCCATTTCATTGTCCCGGTCTGTTTCGTGGCACAATTTAGTACCATCGTGGCGTAAACCGTCCTGAGCGAGGAAGCTGCTTCACGGTATGGGTTGTGTGGAGATGAGAGGCTTCAAGGGTGGATGTAGGAGGGAGGGTTTACTATTGACTATTCTGTTTTCTGTGCCGTGTGTTTAGACTTCAAGCATGTGGATAACAAATATGTCTTCTTTGACGACATGAACACATTCCTGCGCTCCATAAGCTTACGTCTGCGCCATGCTTCGTATAGTCCTGTCATATCTCGACCTAGAGAGACCCCCCCCTGTACGTGACGTGTTATGTATGGGTGCTCACAGAGCCAGCTAGACCCCCCCCTGTACGTGATGTGTTATGTATGGGTGCTCACAGAGCCAGCTAGACCCCCCTCTGTACGTGATGTGTTATGTATGGGTGCTCACAGAGCCAGCTAGACCCCCCCCTCTGTGCGTGATGTGTTATGTAGTGGTGCTCACAGAGCCAGCTAGACCCCACCCCTGTACGTGATGTGTTATGTATGGGTGCTCACAGAGCCAGCTAGACCCCCCCCCCTGTACGTGATGTGTTATGTATGGGTGCTCACAGAGCCAGCTAGACCCCCCCCTGTACGTGATGTGTTATGTATAGGTGCTCACAGAGCCAGCTAGACCCCCCCCTGTACGTGATGTGTTATGTATAGGTGCTCACAGAGCCAGCTAGACCCCCCCCCCTGTACGTGATGTGTTATGTATGGGTGCTCACAGAGCCAGCTAGACCCCCCCTATACGTGATGTGTTATGTATGGGTGCTCACAGAGCCAGCTAGACCCCCCCCTGTACGTGATGTGTTATGTATGGGTGCTCACAGAGCCAGCTAGACCCCCCCTATACGTGATGTGTTATGTATGGGTGCTCACAGAGCCAGCTAGACCCCCCCTCTGTACGTGATGTGTTATGTATAGGTGCTCACAGAGCCAGCTAGACCCCCCCTATACGTGATGTGTTATGTATGGGTGCTCACAGAGCCAGCTAGACCCCCCCTATACGTGATGTGTTATGTATGGGTGCTCACAGAGCCAGCTAGACCCCCCCCCCCCTGTATGTGATGTGTTATGTATGGGTGCTCACAGAGCCAGCTAGACCCCCCCCCCCCAGTACGTGATGTGTTATGTATGGGTGCTCACAGAACCAGCTAGACCCCCCCTCTGTACGTGATGTGTTATGTATGGGTGCTCACAGAGCCAGCTAGACCCCCCCTGTACGTGATGTGTTATGTATGGGTGCTCACAGAGCCAGCTAGACCCCCCCTGTACGTGATGTGTTATGTATAGGTGCTCACAGAGCCAGCTAGACCCCCCCCCTGTACGTGATGTGTTATGTATGGGTGCTCACAGAGCCAGCTAGACCCCCCCCCTGTACGTGATGTGTTATGTGTGGGTGCCCACAGAGCCAGCTAGACCCCCCCCTGTACGTGATGTGTTATGTATGGGTGCTCACAGAGCCAGCTAGACCGCCACGCCGCCGAGCACAGGGAGGAGGAACAGGGCGGCAAGATCTACCCCTGTAAGCAATGCAACTGCTACTTCCCCAAGCCACACCTCCTCCGGGACCACATGAAACAACATTACAAGATCAAGTAAGTCCAACCGAGCGATGTCCCGCGTTAACCTGCTTCTCTTATTACCTGTTGAATATTATCTTTTAGCTGCCATATTGACTGACATCTAAGTCAATGGTCTGTCATCAATTAAAAAACTAGATTTGCCATCCGGTGTCGTATTAAAGCAAATGTGTGTTCAATGTACAAGGGCAGCTTGCATGTCTTTACAATGTCGCCTTTCTTCCCTGGCTTGGTAGGCATTCTCTATCGCGCAAGACGTATAAGCGCAACATCGACAGATCTGGCTTCCACCACAAGTGTAAACACTGCAACAAGACCTTCCAGAAACCTAGTCAGCTAGAAAGGCATGAGCGTATCCATACAGGTATGGCGAATCCTTCTCGTACATCTGTTTGTAGTAGTGACATTTAATTTGCACATTTATTTGTCCTGTATTTGTATTTAATTTCGATTGCGAGGACTGTACCTTAATTCTCCCGACGCCAGTAACACGTTAGACGAGAGTTTTCGCGAGAGCACTTTCTCGTGAACTGATTAGCAAGTAGTTAACTTCTGAAAGGTCGATTTTTTGTCATACAGAACCACTTCTAGTAGACGCTAATGTTTGATCAAAACTAATATTTTACTTTATTTTAATGACAGGCGACAGACCTTTCAAATGTGATGTATGCAACAAGGCATTCAACCAGAAGGGAGCCCTGCAGATCCACATGAAGAAGCACACGGGCGACAGACCCTTCCCGTGTGACTTCTGTCCGCAGACCTTCACACAGAGGGGCAACCTCCGGGCCCACATACACGTATGTACACACAACCTCCGGGCCCACATACACGTATGTACACACAACCTCCGGGCCCACATACACGTATGTACACACAACCTCCGGGCTCACATACACGTATGTACACACAACCTCCGGGCCCACATACACGTATGTACACACAACCTCCGGGCCCACATACACGTATGTACACACAACCTCCGGGCCCACATACACGTATGTACACACAACCTCCGGGCCCACATACACGTATGTACACACAACCTCCGGGCCCACATACACGTATGTACACACAACCTCCGGGCCCACATACACGTATGTACACACAACCTCCGGGCCCACATACACGTATGTACCCACAACCTCCGGGCCCACATACACGTATGTACACACAACCTCCGGGCTCACATACACGTATGTACACACAACCTCCGGGCTCACATACACGTATGTACACACAACCTCCGGGCCCACATACACGTATGTACACACAACCTCCGGGCCCACATACACGTATGTACACACAACCTCCGGGCTCACATACACGTATGTACACACAACCTCCGGGCCCACATACACGTATGTACACACAACCTCCGGGCTCACATACACGTATGTACACACAACCTCCGGGCTCACATACACGTATGTACACACAACCTCCGGGCCCACATACACGTATGTACACACAACCTCCGGGCCCACATACACGTATGTACACACAACCTCCGGGCCCACATACACGTATGTACACACAACCTCCGGGCTCACATACACGTATGTACACACAACCTCCGGGCCCACATACACGTATGTACACATAACTAAGGATATGATATTAAGGTGATCTTCTACTCTGAATTAATTAAAGATGCCATAGGTCTGTGTATAAAGGATGACGTCATTGTGTGTGGTGGGTGTGTTTCAGCGTGTACACAACCACTCTATGGACACGCCCGGACCGACCTTCCAGTGTGCCGAGTGTAGCTGTGTCTTCAGGAAGCTGGGCAGCCTGAACGCACACATGAACAGGGCTCACGCCGACACACAGGTCCGTCCGTCCCCGCTGGGGCCTCAACTCTGCCCTCTCTGCTCGCTAACCGCTGGAGCGACATCATGGTAGTAGCGGGAAGCACTGTATGCTGGAACCATTCTTGTACGCCAATTTGTCACTATGGCACCTGGGGGGGTGGGGGGGGGGCGGCTGTATTTCACAGTCATACAGACTGAATGCAGACGCTACCGAAAAGACGTGTTTCTAATTTTTTTTTTATGAATTAGAGTTCGAACATTGGAATTCCGTTCTTCAAAGCCACTTCTTCATTTACACTTATCCATGACTTGATGGGCTTGACTTTGATTCACTGGCATCTGTGCGTACATTCATCAAGTTTATCAATTTTGTTTCCAGGATATTGTGTTCCAGGTTGACAGTCAAACCTCTAAGATGGACCCGAAGAGTGTGAAGGCAGCCATTCAACAGCTGCTCGAGCTGTCTGAGCAGACCCCAGGCGCCGCGCACGGCGTAGTCGGGGGACAGCAGGTACGCTGACCCACTGTCACCCTAGCACTGACCCACTGTCACCCTAGCACCGACCCACTGTCACCCCAGCACTGACCCACTGTCACCCTAGCACTGACCCACTGTCACCCCAGCACTGACCCACTGTCACCCCAGCACTGACCCACTGTCACCCTAGTACTGACCCACTGGCACCCCAGCACTGACCCACTGTCACCCCAGCACTGACCCACTGTCACCCCAGCACTGACCCACTGTCACCCCAGCACTGACCCACTGTCACCCTAGTACTGACCCACTGTCACCCTAGTACTGAGCCACTGTCACCCCAGCACTGACCCACTGTCACCCTAGTACTGACCCACTGGCACCCCAGCACTGAACCACTGTCACCCCAGCACTGACCCACTGTCACCCCAGCACTGACCCACTGTCACCCCAGCACCGACCCACTGTCACCCCAGCACTGACCCACTGTCACCCCAGTACTGACCCACTGTTACCCCGCACTGACCTAATGTTACCCCAGTACTGACCCACTGTTACCCCGCACTGACCCACTGTCACCCCAGCACTGACCCACTGTTACCCCGCACTGACCTAATGTTACCCCAGTACTGACCTAATGTCACCCCAGTACTGACCCACTGTCACCCCAGCACTGACCCACTGTCACCCCAGTACTGACCCACTGTCACCCCACTGACCCACTGTTACCCCGCACTGACCCACTGTTACCCCGCACTGACCTAATGTTACCCCAGTACTGACCTAATGTCACCCCAGTACTGACCCACTGTCACCCCAGTACTGACCCACTGTCACCCCACTGACCCACTCAGACTGTTACCCCGCACTGGCCCACTGTCACCCCATCACTGACCCACTGTAACCCCGCACTGACCCACTCAGACTGTTACCCCGCACTGACCCACTCAGACTGTTACCCCGCACTGACCCACTGTCACCCCATCACTGACCCACTGTCACCCTATCACTGACCCACTGTTACCCCAGTACTGACCCACTGTTACCCGGGTCTGACCCACTGTCACCCTGGTGTGACCCACTGGTACTCTGGTCTGACCCACTGTCACCCTGGTTTGACCCACTGTTACCCCGCACTGACCCACTGTTACCCCGCACTGACCCACTGTTACCCTGGTCTGGCAGGGCTCGGCGGAGGCTGTGGCGTCTGACATCCTGCAGCAGGCCCTGGAGAACAGCGGCCTGCCCGCCGTGACGATCGAGGAGGGCGGCCTGCAGCAGACAGAGCCGGGACCCGCGGACCAGGCGGGGCTCTCGGCGGAGGCACCCCAGGCGGCGACGGACGAGACTTCAGGTACACGCACCACACACACAATGTAACGGCCGATGGGATTAGTTTCTTCTTTCGCTGAATGGTATTCGCCTTCCGTTCGCATGATTTTGTTCCGGATCGCAGTAATAGATGTTCGTATAATGTAGCGACCCTCGCATAGCTATGGTATGGCACATCAGGACCAAGTCAGTTATACAAGTTATGGTTTCTTTCCCGTTGTCCTTACTGTATATGCTTGGTTACACCTATATGGCCCCTCCCTCCCTCCCACAGAGGTGGACCCTCAGGCAGACGCCCAGTCCGCAGACGGCATTCCCAAGCTGACGGCGGCCATGCTGGGCACTGACACCATCTCCCTGATGCCCGTGAGCCGAGGGCTGGGGGAGCTGAGCGCCGCCGACCACACCGTCCTCTCCACCATCGCCGTCCATGACTCGGCCACGGGAGTCATCAAGAGACACATCATCAGGAAGGTGGGTCCCCGGAATGGGGCGTCCTGCCAGAGCCCGCCAAGCCACGTGCCGCCCACGTGGGCCCACGGCGGCACGCTCTGGCTGGGGTCGTACATGGGGACTACAGGTTGTCATGAAGGGACCAGGTCATGCCACGCTCTGGCTGGGGTCGTACATGGGGACTACAGGTTGTCATGAAGGGACCAGGTCATGCCACGCTCTGGCTGGGGTCGTACACGGGGACTACAGGTTGTCATGAAGGGACCAGGTCATGCCACGCTCTGGCTGGGGTCGTACACGGGGACTACAGGTTGTCATGAAGGGACCAGGTCATGTCACGCTCTGGCTGGGGTCGTACACGGGGACTACAGGTTGTCATGAAGGGACCAGGTCATGCCACGCTCTGGCTGGGGTCGTACACGGGGACTACAAGTTGTCGTGAAGGGACCAGGGCATGCCACGTGCTGGCTGGTATCGCACAAATGCACGGCACTTTGTTTACTTCATAATTACCATTTCCTCTCGGAATACCAAGTTTTACTTACTGTGTGAGTAGCTGTAGACTTACTTGTTGCCTTGTCCTGGCTGCTCCAGATCAATGGGGTCCGATGGCACCAGTGTATATACTGCTCGAAGGAGTTCAAGAAGCCCAGCGACCTGATCCGCCACATCCGGATCCACACGCACGAGAAGCCCTTCAAGTGCGGCCAGTGCTTCCGGTCGTTCGCCGTGAAGAGCACGCTGACGGCCCACGCCAAGACCCACTCCGGCGTCAAGGAGAACAAGTGCGCCACGTGCGAGAAGCTCTTTTCCTCTGCCGGCAGCCTCAAGGTCCACGTCAGGCTGCACACCGGTAACACGCCAGCTCTCTCACTGATCATGTCAGCACGGTTCTCTGTCTCATGCACTAAAGCCGTTATTCAAATGTGTGCTACCCACGCCCTGTAGGCGTAAAGCCGTTATTAAGGCTGTCACCCTTTCTATAGGCGTACAGCAACATCTCTGTTACACATGCTGTAGGTGTGAACCCGTTGTTACGGTCTCTGTTACCCACCTGTAGGTCTGAAGCCGTTGTTACGGTCTCTGTTACCCATTTGTATGTCTGAAGCCGTTGTTACGGTCTCTGTTACCCATCTGTAGGTCTGAAGCCGACGTTACGGTCTCTGTTACCCCACATGTAGATCTGAAGCCGACGTTACGGTCTCTGTTACCCCACATGTAGATCTGAAGCCGATGTTACGGTCTCTGTTACCCCAAATGTAGATCTGAAGCCGACGTTACAGTCTCTGTTACCCCACATGTAGATCTGAAGCCGACGTTACGGTCTCTGTTACCCCACATGTAGATCTGAAGCCGACGTTACGGTCTCTGTTACCCATGCTGTAGGTCTGATGCCGTTGTAACGGTCTCTGTCGCCCACCTGTAGGTCTGAAGCCGTTTGGCTGCACGATGTGTGACAAGCAGTTCCGGACGTCCGGCCACCGCAAGACGCACCTGGAGTCGCACTACCGGGAGCAGGGCGTCCGCAAGCCACGCAAGATCGCCAGACGCCAGATGAAGCCAGACATCCCGCTGCCAGATGTGACGCTCCAGGAACCCTTCCTCATCACCGACTCTGGTTCGTATCCGAGTCTTCTGGAGACTTCTTAGTCTCGTGCTAAGTCGAACCCTGACGTTTTGTAGCCTTTTCTGTCATTAGTTTTTCAATATTTGGAAAGCTCAAGGTTATGTCTATATATTCCAATCTTATTCCAGTTGTGTTCTACTCGATCTCACGAGGTATAGCGAAAGATAAGAGCAAATCCGTGTCTTCTCCCGCACTCCCAGGGCTTATTATATAGACCACACTACATAGATACAGCTTGATGTATATCGCCCCCCCCCCTCTAGGTGTGGTTCAGCAGATACCGCGCCGGAACATGTGGACTCCCTACCTGGGGGACTCCAGCGTGGACCGCCCCTTCAAGTGTAACCACTGCTCCCGGGGCTTCAAGAAGTCCAGCCACCTGAAGCAACACGTGCGCTCTCACACTGGTGGGTACCCCCCCCCCCCCCACACACACCCCACGCGCACCGTACCCCCCTCCCTTCGTATCAACGCCAATGAACCGCAATAACGTAATCATGTTTCATAGAATCATCAGATATTTAGCCCAGTTTTTTTGCTAAATGTGCACTAAAGCGGTTCACAATAATATATTATTAGATACATGTATTCGGTTAATTAATTAATTTGCAAAATATTTTGGAAGTAAATTACATATATTACAGGTTGTTGCTAATCTGGTATAAGAACACATGTATTGCATGTAAGTGCAACAGCTTTAAACGTTGCCCCCCCCCCCCCCCGCCAGGCGAGAAACCCTACAAGTGCATGCAGTGCAACAAGAGCTTCGTCTCCACCGGGGTGCTCAAGGCCCACCTGCGCACGCACACGGGGCAGAAGAACTACCGGTGCACGATGTGCGAGAGCGGCTTCACGACCAGCGGCTCCCTCAAGCGGCACATGTCGACCCACAGCGAGGTGCGCCCCTTCATGTGTCCCTACTGCGACAAGACCTTCAAGACGTCCGTCAACTGCAAGAAGCACATGCGGACGCACAAGCACGACCTGGCGCTCCAGGCCCTGCAGCAACAGGTGTGTCTCACGCCGCCTTCAACTGCCTTTTCACCGCTCTCTGATAATCACTAGGGGCCTAGTTACGACGTCGCTATGCCAATGATTTGCCGTTGCTATGTCGTTGCTATGTCGTTGTTAGGCCGTTGTTGCGCCTTTGTTAGGTGTCCGTTGTTGTTCTTTTGTTACCCCGTTGTTAACGCCGTTGTTAACGCCGTTGTTAACGCCGTTGCCATGCCGACAGTCGATGGACCCCGGGGCGCTGGTTGCTAGGGACGAGGTGACAATCGGCCCCGACGTGCCGGACGCTGATGAGGATGACGCTGAGGACCTGGAGACGATGACCCCCCAGGAGGTCCAGGTGGAGGTCACCTCGACGGACCTCTCCCAGTCACTCCAGGTACAGTGACCACACAGTGGGTGGAGCCATGCCTAGGGCTAGCCTCAGGTACAGTGACCACACAGTGGGTGGAGCCATGCCTAGGGCTAGCCTCAGGTACAGTGACCACACAGTGGGTGGAGCCATGCCTAGGGCTAGCCTCAGGTACAGTGACCACACAGTGGGTGAAGCCATGCCTAGGGCTAGCCTCAGGTACAGTGACCACACAGTGGGTGGAGCCATGCCTAGGGCTAGCCTCAGGTACAGTGACCACACAGTGGGTGGAGCCATGCCTAGGGCTAGCCTCAGGTACAGTGACCACACAGAGGGTGGAGCCATGCCTAGGGCTAGCCTCAGGTACAGTGACCACACAGTGGGTGGAGCCATGCCTAGGGCTAGCCTCAGGTACAGTGACCACACAGTGGGTAGAGCCATGCCTAGGGCTAGCCTCAGGTACAGTGACTACACAGTGGGTGGAGCCATGCCTAGGGCTAGCCTCAGGTACAGTGACCACACAGAGGGTGGAGCCATGCCTAGGGCTAGCCTCAGGTACAGTGACCACACAGTGGGTGGAGCCATGCCTAGGGCTAGCCTCAGGTACAGTGACCACACAGTGGGTAGAGCCATGCCTAGGGCTAGCCTCAGGTACAGTGACTACACAGTGGGTGGAGCCATGCCTAGGGCTAGCCTCAGGTACAGTGACCACACAGAGGGTGGAGCCATGCCTAGGGCTAGCCTCAGGTACAGTGACCACACAGAGGGTGGAGCCATGCCTTGGGCTAGCCTCAGGTACAGTGACCACACAGAGGGTGGAGCCATGCCTAGGGCTAGCCTCAGGTACAGTGACCACACAGTGGGTGGAGCCATGCCTAGGGCTAGCCTCAGGTACAGTGACCACACAGTGGGTAGAGCCATGCCTAGGGCTAGCCTCAGGTACAGTGACTACACAGTGGGTGGAGCCATGCCTAGGGCTAGCCTCAGGTACAGTGACCACACAGAGGGTGGAGCCATGCCTAGGGCTAGCCTCAGGTACAGTGACCACACAGTGGGTGGAGCCATGCCTAGGGCTAGCCTCAGGTACAGTGACCACACAGTGGGTGGAGCCATGCCTAGGGCTAGCCTCAGGTACAGTGACCACACAGTGGGTGGAGCCATGCCTAGGGCTAGCCTCAGGTACAGTGACCACACAGAGGGTGGAGCCATGCCTAGGGCTAGCCTCAGGTACAGTGACCACACAGTGGGTGGAGCCATGCCTAGGGCTAGCCTCAGGTACAGTGACCACACAGTGGGTGGAGCCATGCCTAGGGCTAGCCTCAGGTACAGTGACCACACAGTGGGTGGAGCCATGCCTAGGGCTAGCCTCAGGTACCGTGACCACACAGTGGGTGGAGCCATGCCTTGGGCTAGCCTCAGGTACAGTGACCACACAGTGGGTGGAGCCATGCCTAGGGCTAGCCTCAGGTACAGTGACCACACAGTGGGTGGAGCCATGCCTAGTGCTAGCTTCAGGTACAGTGACCACACAGAGGGTGAAGCCATGCCTAGGGCTAGCCTCAGGTACAGTGACCACACAGAGGGCCGAGCCATGCCTAGGGCTAGCCTCAGGTACAGTGACCACACAGTGGGTAGAGCCATGCCTAGGGCTAGCCTCAGGTACAGTGACCACACAGTGGGTGGAGTCATGCCTAGGGCTAGCCTCAGGTACAGTGACCACACAGTGGGTGGAGCCATGCCTAGGGCTAGCCTCAGGTACAGTGACCACACAGAGGGTGGAGCCATGCCTAGGGCTAGCCTCAGGTACAGTGACCCCCCACAGTGAGTGGAGCCATGCCTTGGGCTAGCCTCAGGTACAGTGACCACAAAGTGGGTGGAGCCATGCCTAGGGCTAGCCTCAGGTACAGTGACCACACAGTGGGTGGAGCCATGCCTAGGGTTAGCCTCAGGTACAGTGACCACACAGAGGGTGGAGCCATGCCTTGGGCTAGCCTCAGGTACAGTGACCACACAGAGGGTGGAGCCATGCCTAGGGCTAGCCTCAGGTACAGTGACCACACAGAGGGTGGAGCCATGCCTTGGGCTAGCCTCAGGTACAGTGACCACACAGAGGGTGGAGCCATGCCTAGGGCTAGCCTCAGGTACAGTGACCACACAGAGGGTGGAGCCATGCCTTGGGCTAGCCTCAGGTACAGTGACCACACAGTGGGAGGAGCCATGCCTTGGGCTAGCCTCAGGTACAGTGACCACACAGTGGGTGTAGCCATGCCTAGGGCTAGCCTCAGGTACAGTGACCACACAGAGGGTGGAGCCATGCCTTGGGCTAGCCTCAGGTACAGTGACCACACAGAGGGTGGAGCCATGCCTAGGGCTAGCCTCAGGTACAGTGACCACACAGTGGGAGGAGCCATGCCTAGGGCTAGCCTCAGGTACAGTGACCACACAGTGGGAGGAGCCATGCCTTGGGCTAGCCTCAGGTACAGTGACCACACAGTGGGTGGAGCCATGCCTTGGGCTAGCCTCAGGTACAGTGACCACACAGTTGGAGGAGTCATGCCTAGGGCTAGCCTCAGGTACAGTGACCACACAGTGGGAGGAGCCATGCCTTGGGCTAGCCTCAGGTACAGTGACCACGCAGTGGGAGGAGTCATGCCTAAGGCTAGCCTCAGGTACAGTGACCACACAGTGGGTGGAGCCATGCCTTGGGCTAGCCTCAGGTACAGTGACCACACAGAGGGTGGAGCCATGCCTAGGGCTAGCCTCAGGTACAGTGACCACACAGTGGGAGGAGCCATGCCTAGGGCTAGCCTCAGGTACAGTGACCATACAGAGGGTGGAGCCATGCCTTGGGCTAGCCTCAGGTACAGTGACCACACAGAGGGTGGAGCCATGCCTTGGGCTAGCCTCAGGTACAGTGACCACACAGTGGGAGGAGCCATGCCTTGGGCTAGCCTCAGGTACAGTGACCACACAGTGGGTGGAGCCATGCCTTGGGCTAGCCTCAGGTACAGTGACCACACAGTGGGTGGAGCCATGCCTAGGGCTAGCCTCAGGTACAGTGACCACACAGTGGGTGGAGCCATGCCTAGGGCTAGCCTCAGGTACAGTGACCACACAGTGGGAGGAGCCATGCCTTGGGCTAGCCTCAGGTACAGTGACCACACAGAGGGTGTAGCCATGCCTAGGGCTAGCCTCAGGTACAGTGACCACACAGAGGGTGGAGCCATGCCTAGGGCTAGCCTCAGGTACAGTGACCCCCCACAGTGGGTGGAGCCATGCCTAGGGCTAGCCTCAGGTACAGTGACTACACAGCGGGTGGAGCCATGCCTAGGGCTAGCCTCAGGTACAGTGACACACAGAGGGTGGAGCCATGCCTTGGGCTAGCCTCAGGTACAGTGACCACACAGAGGGTGGAGCCATGCCTAGGGCTAGCCTCAGGTACAGTGACCACACAGAGGGTGGAGCCATGCCTAGGGCTAGCCTCAGGTACAGTGACCACACAGTGGGTGGAGCCATGCCTAGGGCTAGCCTCAGGTAGTGACCACACAGTGGGTGGAGCCATGCCTAGGGCTAGCCTCAGGTACAGTGACCACACAGTGGGTGGAGCCATGCCTAGGGCTAGCCTCAGGTAGTGACCACACAGTGGGTGGAGCCATGCCTAGGGCTAGCCTCAGGTACAGTGACCACACAGTGGGTGGAGCCATGCCTTGGGCTAGCCTCAGGTACAGTGACCACACAGTGGGTAGAGCCATGCCTTGGGCTAGCCTCAAGTCTTCTTTCCCAAAGTTCTATACGTGTTCTATAGTCCTGACATCTGAAGGACGAACGTGTAGTAAAATGGAACATATTCTTGTTTGCATTTACGGTAACGGCGGTACAAAGGAATCATTCTCTGTTACCGCTGCATCTCACTAGGTGGCGCAACTAGCGGCGGTGGCTGCGGGACAGGAGCACCAGACGGCGGCCTTGAACTTGCAGCAGCAGGAGCTCTCGCAGCAGACGGTGACCTTGACCCCCGCCGAGCTGTCGCAGGTGGCGGCCCAGATCAACCAGCAGCAGGCCATTCAGGAGGCGCTGGTGTCCGACGTCCAGTTCCAGAGCACGCTCAACCAACAGGTACCCCCCCGCCTCACCCATCACGCCCCCGTCCTCACGTCGCCACGTGTCCCCGTCCCTGAGTTCATTCTTGGCTTATGAATATACATAAAATGGGAGCTTTGTGTCCTGATAAAAGGATGAAAAAGTATGTCTGAGTAAGCATGGTTACTTTGAGATCCTCCCTCTATTTAGTTAATACTTTGTACCATTCTCACTCAGATCTAGAGATCAGAGAAGGAAATCTCCATTATAAGTCTTCTTTCGTCTGTAAGTATTCATTAATGCCAGGATGTTTGGCTGGTTGACGTTACCCTGGAGCCGCGGTTGTGATGCTGTTGTCGGTGGTTGACTGATGTGACTCTGCCCGCTCTGATGGCGCTCTTTGTCCTGACAGGTGCTAGGCCAGGGTGTCCTGGCCCAGACCACTGTGGGTAACCAGGCCGCCCACAACATGGGCCACAGTCTGCTGCCAGCCCACTCCCTGGGGACCCAGCTACTGGGCCACAACCAAATCACCTTACATGTAAGTCTCGGCCTCCCGTCGACCCGTGTGTCACCATATGTCCCGTGTGTCACCATATGTCCCGTGTGTCACCATATGTCCCGTGTGTCACCATATGTCCCGTGTTATCGTATCAACTGAAATATTCGCTTCCCTGTGTCATTATGAAAAAAAATGCATGATTTCCTTTTGTTATGGCAGTGTTTATGGCATTATATTGGCAGTCATGTAGCGTTTGGTGCACTTAAAGATGCCTCGTGGTCATATGATGTATAGTAGGTACTCTGTCGCTTCCTCCTGTGCCTGTTTTCTCACGCCTACCGGTACACCATGATACCATCATGTGTTGACATATACATGTATATTTCTCAATAGTCCCATGCCGGCGCCACTCAGCTGGACCTGGGATCAATCTCCAGCCTGGCGCCATCTGGCGGCGGTGATGTTGTGGTGACGTCACTGCAGAGCACGTCCATGCAGAACATACTGCAGACCAGGTACACCCGCCACACAGATAAAAGGACCCAAAGCAATGTTCAACAACATCCAGCTTATTTTGTTAAATACTTTCAGAAAGTATAGCATTAGCAATCTGATTCTCAATGTATTGAGATGCATATGTTGACATGATGGGCGTGCTGTTATCATGCAGCTGTTAACCTGCTGTGGTTCTGTCTTTGGCCGACAGGGAGCCGGAGCTGGGCGGCGAGGCGGTGGAGGATCTTCAGGAAGAGGGCGCCCCGCTGGAGGCTGATGACGGCAGGCGGCCCTACAAGTGCAGCTACTGCTCCAAGGCCTTCAAGAAGTCTAGTCACCTCAAGCAGCACATCCGCTCACACACAGGTATTCTACCTGTCTCATTGGCCTAACTTCCTGTCTCTATTCACTGACCACTGTTCTCTCCCAGGCGAGAAGCCGTACCGGTGTTTGCTGTTCACTGACCGCTGTTCTCTCTCCAGGCGAGAAGCCGTACCGGTGTTTGTTGTTCACTGACCGCTGTTCTCTCTCCAGGCGAGAAGCCGTACCGGTGTTTGTTGTTCACTGACCACTGTTCTCTCGCCAGGCGAGAAGCCGTACCGGTGTTTGTTGTTCACTGACCGCTGTTCTCTCTCCAGGCGAGAAGCCGTACCGGTGTTTGTTGTTTACTGACCGCTGTTCTCTCTCCAGGCGAGAAGCCGTACCGGTGTTTGCTGTTCACTGACCGCTGTTCTCTCTCCAGGCGAGAAGCCTTACCAGTGTTTGTTGTTTACTGACCGCTGTTCTCTCTCCAGGCGAGAAGCCGTACCGGTGTTTGTTGTTCACTGACCGCTGTTCTCTCTCCAGGCGAGAAGCCGTACCGGTGTTTGTTGTTCACTGACCGCTGTTCTCTCTCCAGGCGAGAAGCCTTACCAGTGTTTGTTGTTTAATGACCGCTGTTCTCTCTCCAGGCGAGAAGCCGTACCGGTGTTTGTTGTTCACTGATCGCTGTTCTCTCTCCAGGCGAGAAGCCGTACCGGTGTTTGTTGTTCACTGACCACTGTTCTCTCTCCAGGCGAGAAGCCGTACCGGTGTTTGCTGTTCACTGACCGCTGTTCTCTCTCCAGGCGAGAAGCCGTACCGGTGTGTGCTATTCACTGACCGCTGTTCTCTCTCCAGGCGAGAAGCCGTACCGGTGTTTGCTATTCACTGACCGCTGTTCTCTCTCCAGGCGAGAAGCCGTACCGGTGTTTGCTATTCACTGACCGCTGTTCTCTCTCCAGGCGAGAAGCCGTACCGGTGTTTGCTATTCACTGACCGCTGTTCTCTCTCCAGGCGAGAAGCCGTACCGGTGTTTGCTATTCACTGACCGCTGTTCTCTCTCCAGGTGAGAAGCCGTACCGGTGTTTGCTATTCACTGACCGCTGCTCTCTCTCCAGGCGAGAAGCCGTACCGGTGTTTGTTGTTCACTGACCGCTGTTCTCTCTCCAGGCGAGAAGCCGTACCGGTGTTTGTTGTTCACTGACCACTGTTCTCTCTCCAGGCGAGAAGCTGTACCGGTGTTTGCTATTCACTGACCGCTGTTCTCTCTCCAGGCGAGAAGCTCTACCGGTGTTTGCTATTCACTGACCGCTGTTCTCTCTCCAGGCGAGAAGCCGTACCGGTGTTTGCTGTTCACTGACCGCTGTTCTCTCGCCAGGCGAGAAGCCGTACCGGTGTTTGTTGTTCACTGACCGCTGTTCTCTCTCCAGGCGAGAAGCCGTACCGGTGTTTGCTATTCACTGACCGCTGTTCTCTCTCCAGGCGAGAAGCCGTACCGGTGTTTGCTGTTCACTGACCGCTGTTCTCTCGCCAGACGAGAAGTCGTACCGGTGTTTGCTATTCACTGACCGCTGTTCTCTCCCAGGCGAGAAGCCGTACCGGTGTTTGTTCACTGACCGCTGTTCTCTCTCCAGGCGAGAAGCCGTACCGGTGTTTGTTGTTCACTGCCCGCAACCGGTGTTTGCTGTTTACTGACCGCTGTTCTCTCTCCAGGCCAGAAGCCGTACCGGTGTTTGCTATTCACTGACCGCTGTTCTCTCTCCAGGCGAGAAGTCGTACCGGTGTTTGCTATTCACTGACCGCTGTTCTCTCTCCAGGCGAGAAGCCGTACCGGTGTCCGAAGTGCGACCGATACTTCGTGTCGTCGGGCGTGTTACGGGCCCACTTCAAGACGCACACGGGCATGAAGGAGTTCTGCTGCCAGATGTGCGGCTCGTCCTTCACAACCAACGGGTCGCTCACCCGGCACCTCATGATTCACTCCACACACAAGCCCTACAAGTGCGGCTTCTGCTCCGATACCTTCCGCACCTCGCTCAACTGTAAGCGGCACATGAAACTACACCGAGACGGCGGCGTGGAACCCAGCGTCGGTGAGTTCCTTTGCGTTTCTTTGGTAGTCCGGTATGTCCCTGCGGTAACCCGAAAACGCACACAACGCATTGGTGTACCCCCGACACTTCTTTCGCATGCCGATTGCATCCCGATCAAAACCACATGGGACATTCGGGAGAAGATGGCGGCTGTTTGAAAGGTGATAGACTGGGCTGGTTTCAGTGCCCCCACGTGCGAGACGTGCCCTGTCACGTGTTGCGGGTACCGGGCAGGATAGCGAACCTGGCCCAAAGAAATGCGCCCAGTAAGGTGTGGGGGGAGGGTCATGGAATCAAATACTGGGACTGCCTAGGCGACCCAGCCTGGTTTCAGAAAACAGCATGAGGCTTTGGTGTGACGTCACTGTAAGAGAGGGGACTTTGGATGTGAAGTCATTGTTAGAGATGGGCTCTGCGGTGTGACGTCACTTTAAGAGATAGAGCTTTGGGTGTGATGTCACTGTAAGAGATGGGCTCTGCAGTGTGACGTCACTGTAGGATATGGGGCTTTGGGTGTGATGTCACTGTAAGAGATAGGGGTCCTGTGGTATGACGTCATTGTTAGAGATAATCTGTTTTGTATGACGTCATTGTTAGATATGTGTTACTGGCTGCTCCTGACACCGTGTCGCTGTTTCAGCTATTGGGGGTCCCTCCCGCCGGACGCGCTCTGCCCTGATCCAGATCACTGACGAGCAGGCGGACGAGCTATCCAGGACACGCCCCGACGACTCCATGTCCGTCTCCGAGAAGGTCCTCATAGAGTCCGCAGCCGAGAAGGTGAGTTGAGGCTCCACTGTGGTGGACGTGTGTACCGTGTTTACACGGGAGACTCCGACAGACGTTATGTCATGTATCTGTAACCTGGGATACGACAGATGTGATGTTATATCATGTATCTGTAACCTGGGATACGACAGATGTGATGTTATATCATGTATCTGTAACCTGGTATACGACAGATGTGAATGCTATATCATGTATCTGTAACCTGGGATACGACAGATGTGAATGTTATATCATGTATCTGTAACCTGGTATACGACATATGTGAATGTTACATCATGTATCTGTAACCTGGGATACGACAGATGTGAATGTTATATCATGTATCTGTAACCTGGGATACGACAGATGTGATGTTATATCATGTATCTGTAACCTGGGATATGACAGATGTGAATGTTATATCTTGTACCTGTAACTTGGGTACGACAGATGTGATGTTATATCATGTATTTGTAACCTGAGATACATGTGCATCCCAGGCTGAGCTGCAGAGCAACAGGCCGTGGGTTCGCGCCGTGGTACCTGTACCTTGAACATTTCTCGAGTGGTTTTTGGGCCCACTCTAATGCTATGGGCCTTGTCCCCAAAACTTGGCCTAAAACCAATATTTGATTGGATGTTTCCTGCCGCGAGCGCTGATGACGTAACCCCGTGTAATGCCTCGGCAGGACCGCGTGAGTGAGCTGGAACCGCTGCTGGAGTCAGACCCCCACTTCCCCAACCAGTGCCAGCACTGCTCCAAGAATTTTAAGAAGCCCAGCGACCTGGTGCGCCACATGCGCATCCATACCGGGGAGAAGCCCTACCGCTGTGACACGTGCTCGCGCTGCTTCACCGTCAAGTCAACCCTCGAGAGCCACATGCGGACACACGCCGCAGGTAACAGCCGCTCTGTCTGTGTGTCCCACTCAGTGGTCTGTCTGGTAGTGTCAACCAACATGGCGGACACACGCCGCAGGTAACAGCCGCTCTGTCTGTGTGTCCCACTCAGTGGTCTGTCTGGTAGTGTCAACCAACATGGCGGACAAATGTTAAAACCAACGTACTCGGCACCTGAATCTCATACCGTTCACCTCATGTCTTCTCCCCTTCTAGCTCCATATGATTCATCTCATGTCTAGTTCCATATGATTCAATGCGTTTCTAGCTCCACATGATTCATCTCATGTCTATTTCCATATGATTCAATGCGTTTCTAGCTCCACATGATTCATCTAATGTCTAGTCCCATATGATTCATTGGGTTTCTAGCTCCACATGATTCATCTCATGTCTAGTCCCATATGATTCAATGCGTTTCTAGCTCCACATGATTCATCTAATGTCTAGTCCCATATGATTCATTGGGTTTCTAGCTCCACATAATTCATCTCATGTCTAGTCCTATATGATTAATTGGGTTTCTAGCTCCACATGATTCATCTCATGTCTAGTCCCATATGATTCAATGCGTTTCTAGCTCCACATGATTAATCTAATGTCTAGTCCCATATGATTAATTGGATTTCTAGCTCCACATGATTCATCTCATGTCTAGTCCTATGTGATTAATTGGGTTTCTAGGTCCACATGATTCATCCCATGTCTAGTCCCATATGATTCAATGCGTTTCTAGCTCCACATGATTCATCTAATGTCTAGTCCCATATGATTCATTGGGTTTCTAGCTCCACATGATTCATCTCATGTCTAGTCCTATGTGATTAATTGGGTTTCTAGGTCCACATGATTCATCCCATGTCTAGTCCCATATGATTCAATGCGTTTCTAGCTCCACATGATTCATCTAATGTCTAGTCCCATATGATTAATTGGATTTCTAGCTCCACATGATTCATCTCATGTCTAGTCCTATGTGATTAATTGGGTTTCTAGCTCCACATGATTCATCTCATGTCTAGTCCCATATGATTCAATGCGTTTCTAGCTCCACATGATTCATCTAATGTCTAGTCCCATATGATTCATTGGGTTTCTAGCTCCACATGATTCATCTCATGTCTAGTCCTATATGATTAATTGGGTTTCTAGCTCCACATGATTCATCTCCTGTCTAGTCCCATATGATTCAATGCGTTTCTAGCTCCACATGATTAATCTAATGTCTAGTCCCATATGATTAATTGGATTTCTAGCTCCACATGATTCATCTCATGTCTAGTCCTATGTGATTAATTGGGTTTCTAGGTCCACATGATTCATCCCATGTCTAGTCCCATATGATTCAATGCGTTTCTAGCTCCACATGATTCACCTAATATCTAGTCCCATATGATTAATTGGGTTTCTAGCTCCACATAATTCATCTCATGTCTAGTTCCATATGATTCATTGGGTTTCTAGCTCCACATGATTCATCTAATGTCTAGGTCCATGTGATTCATTGGGTTTCTAGCTCCACATGATTCATCCCATGTCTAGTCCCATATGATTCAATGCGTTTCTAGCTCCACATGATTCATCTCATGTCTAGTTCCATATGATTCAATGCGTTTCTAGCTCCACATGATTCATCTCATGTCTAGTTCTGTGATTCATTGGGTTTCTAGCTCCACATGATTCATCTCATGTCTAGTCCCATATGATTCAATGCGTTTCTAGCTCCACATGATTAATCAAATGTCTAGTCCTATATGATTAATTGGGTTTCTAGCTCCACATGATTCATCCCATGTCTAGTCCCATATGATTCAATGCGTTTCTAGCTCCACATGATTCACCTAATATCTAGTCCCATATGATTAATTGGGTTTCTAGCTCCACATAATTCATCTCATGTCTAGTTCCATATGATTCATTGGGTTTCTAGCTCCACATGATTCATCTAATGTCTAGGTCCATGTGATTCATTGGGTTTCTAGCTCCACATGATTCATCCCATGTCTAGTCCCATATGATTCAATGCGTTTCTAGCTCCACATGATTCATCTCATGTCTAGTTCCATATGATTCAATGCGTTTCTAGCTCCACATGATTCATCTCATGTCTAGTTCTATGTGATTCATTGGGTTTCTAGCTCCACATGATTCATGTCATGTCTAGTCCCATATGATTCCTTGCGTTTCTAGCTCCATATGATTCATTGGGTTTCTAGTTCCATATGATTCAATGCGTTTCTAGCTCCACATGATTCATCTCATGACTAGTTCCATGTGATTCATTGGGTTTCTAGCTCCACATGATTCATGTCATGTCTAGTCCCATATGATTCATTGCGTTTCTAGCTCCGTATGATTCATTAGGTTTCTAGTTCCATATGATTCATTGCGTTTCTAGCTCCATATGAATAATGTCATGTCTTGTTCCATATCATTTATTTCGCGTCTTGTCCAGAATGATGAGTCTCCTGTCTAGCTCCATATCAGTGATCTAGGAGGTTCCTTGACTTTGTGTGCACCCATTTGGCGTGGGCCAGTAATGCATGCCTCGCTTTGTGTGCACCCATTTGGCGTGGGCCAGTAATGCATGCCTCGCTTTGTGTGCACCCATTTGGCGTGGGCCCGTAATGCATGCCTCGCTTTGTGTGCACCCATTTGGCGTGGGCCCGTAATGCATGCCTCGCTTTGTGTGCACCCATTTGGCGTGGGCCAGTAATGCATGCCTCGCTTTGTGTGCACCCATTTGGCGTGGGCCCGTAATGCATGCCTCGCTTTGTGTGCACCCATTTGGCGTGGGCCAGTAATGCATGGCTCGCTTTGTGTGCACCCATTTGGCGTGGGCCAGTAATGCATGCCTCGCTTTGTGTGCACCCATTTGGCGTGGGCCCGTAATGCATGCCTCGCTTTGTGTGCACCCATTTGGCGTGGGCCCGTAATGCATGCCTCGCTTTGTGTGCACCCATTTGGCGTGGGCCAGTAATGCATGCCTCGCTTTGTGTGCACCCATTTTTGGCGTGGGCCCGTAATGCATGCCTCGCTTTGTGTGCACCCATTTGGCGTGGGCCCGTAATGCATGCCTCTTTGTGTGCACCCATTTGGCGTGGGCCAGTAATGCATGCCTCGCTTTGTGTGCACCCATTTGGCGTGGGCCAGTAATGCATGCCTCGCTTTGTGTGCACCCATTTGGCGTGGGCCAGTAATGCATGCCTCGCTTTGTGTGCACCCATTTTTGGCGTGGGCCCGTAATGCATGCCTCGCTTTGTGTGCACCCATTTGGCGTGGGCCCGTAATGCATGCCTCGCTTTGTGTGCACCCATTTGGCGTGGGCCAGTAATGCATGCCTCGCTTTGTGTGCACCCATTTGGCGTGGGCCAGTAATGCATGCCTCGCTTTGTGTGCACCCATTTGGCGTGGGCCCGTAATGCATGCCTCGCTTTGTGTGCACCCATTTGGCGTGGGCCAGTAATGCATGCCTCGCTTTGTGTGCACCCATTTGGCGTGGGCCAGTAATGCATGCCTCGCTTTGTGTGCACCCATTTGGCGTGGGCCAGTAATGCATGCCTCGCTTTGTGTGCACCCATTTGGCGTGGGCCAGTAATGCATGCCTCGCTTTGTGTGCACCCATTTGGCGTGGGCCAGTAATGCATGCCTCGCTTTGTGTGCACCCATTTGGCGTGGGCCAGTAATGCATGCCTTGCTTTGCCGGTGTTGACAGCGGAGAAGATGTACAGCTGCCACGTGTGCGGCTCGTTCTTCACGACGAAGGGCAGCCTGAAGGTGCACATGAGGCTGCACACGGGCGCCAAGCCCTTCCGCTGTCCACACTGCAACCAGAAGTTCCGCACGTCAGGCCACAGGAAGAGCCACATCCACTCACACTTCAAGGTCAGACTCAAGGGCACTGGGACGCACCGGGTGTTTATCGTGACGCCTAATCGGATTAATATATTTCGGAAATACTGATGTTAATGCTTTCTTTTAATCGGCTGTTCATTGATGGCGATCTTGTGAAGTGTTACGTTTAAAGGTGTGACAACCCTCACCACTGACTTGTCGTTCGAAAACAGTGTTTTTGTTTGTGTGTATTACGTCATCAAAAATCGGGCACTGTTGCCGTTTTCTTGTTCTAGATTGTTGAAGACAAAATTCTTTAAGATCTGATACTTACGATGTCGAACATGGTATAGGTGATCGATTGCTGTTTTAGGATCTTTCTCTATGTGACCTTGCTGTTTGAAGGGTGTTGTGTGTGTATAACGATGCTCGCCGTCATGCCGCTGTCACGCATGCTGGTTCCCTGTCCCTTCAGCCGGCGCAGGCCAAGAAGCGGCGCATGATCCATACGGGGGCCGGGGGTCTGGAGCTGCTGGGCGACCAGCTGGCCCTGGGGCTGGCCGGCGAGGGGGCGGGCGGGGCAGCCGCCGGCACGGGGCTGGGCATGGTCAGCGGCGACCAGATCATCAGCCTTGACCCGGCCATGCTGCAGGGCGGCATGCTGCCCATCTCGCTGTCCCTCGAGGGGCTGGCGGACGGCGCCCTGGCCCAACAGGTGCTCCAGAGCCTGGAGGGCATCCAGCTCCAGCTGACGGGCACGCTGACGGGCGGGGCGGGCGGCGGGATACAGATTGGCGGCCTGGACCCCGGCCTGGTCAACCAGACGATCCAGGTGGACGCCTCGGTGCTGCAGCAGCTTCAGCAGCAGGGCACCATCAGCATCAACATCAACCCCAACATGCTGACCACACCGGGCGCCGTTCAGGGTATGGAGGCCTCGGCCGTCCAGAACGTCCAGGTCAGTGTACACATCCTCAAGGATATTTGGTTACCATAGATCCAGAACGTCCAGGTCAGTGTACACATCCTCAAGGATATTTGGTTACCATAGATCCAGAACGTCCAGGTCAGTGTACACATCCGTAAGGTCATTTGGTTACCATAGATCCAGAACGTCCAGGTCAGTGTACACATCCGTAAGGTCATTTGGTTACCATAGATCCAGAACGTCCAGGTCAATGTACACATCCTCAAGGTCATTGATTACCATTGACCCAGAACGGCCAGGTCAATGTACACATCCTCAAGGTCATTGATTACCATTGATCCAGAACGTCCATGTCAGTGTACACATCCTCAAGGTTATTTGGTTACCATAGATCCAGAACGTCCAGGTCAGTGTACACATCCTTAAGTTTATTTGGTTACCATATATTCAGAATGTCTAGGTCAGTATACACTTCCTCAATGTCATTGGATACCATAGATCCAGAATGTCCAGGTCAGTGTACACATCCTCAAGGTCATTGATTCCCATAGATCTAGAACGTCCAGGTCAGGCCAGATGTACACATCCTCAAGCTCAATGGGTACCATAGATCCAGAACGTCCAGGTCAGTGTACACATCCTCAAGGTCATTGTGTGCCTGGGTACCATAGATACCAGCACGTCCAGGCACGACATTTTATATGTATCTTTACCTTCACATACTAACGTTCCTCACTGTAATTAATTGGTCAGTGAAACCAGTGGTATTGAGTACGACCCAACTGTGGCATTGCGAACAGATTGTATGATATGTGCGCTACATGTTGTCCAGCAGATGCACCCGACGTCAGTCAACTTGACGGACGTGGTCAACCCCAACGTGGTCATCCAGTCCTTCAGCCAGGTGCAGGGGGAGGACGGCCAGTCGATGGCACAGCCCATGGCCCAGGGGATCACCCAGGGGATCGCCCAGGGGGTGGTGCCCCTCACCGCCCACGAAATCACCCTGCCGCAGCCGGCAGCGGGGTCCGTGGCGACCCAGGCCGAGGTGGCCGACTCCCTGGCGGGGACCGTGCTGACCCACCACCCCCCGCATCTGACCGTGGTCCAGGCCCCCACGGCCCCGGCCGACCTGGTCACCATGGGGGAGGGGGGTGCCGTGCACAAGGAGGTGGAGGGGGGCGCCCCCGGGCCGGGAGACGAGAACGAGGACATGACCTTCACCCCGGAGGAGGTGGCAGATGACCCGCACTTCGAGCAGTACTCGAGCATCAAGCTGGGTGACGGGGGTGCGGTGTCGGGGGACGGGGCCGGCGGGGGTGAGGGCCAGGACGGCCAGGAGAAGGAGGTGGCGCTGCATCTGCTCTACCAGACACAGTCCAACAGGATGAACATGAGCGACCCGGACCGGACGCACGTCTGTATGGTGAGTCATTGCACCCCTAGCCCCTCATTACACCTCTAGCCCCTCATTACACCTCTAGCACCTCATTACACCTCTAGCACCTCATTACACCCCTAGCCCCTCATTACACCTCTAGCCCCTCATTGCACCCCGAGCCCCTCATTACACCCCTAGCCCCTCATTACACCTCTAGCACCTCATTACACCTCTAGCACCTCATTGCACCCCGAGCCCCTCATTACACCTCTAGCCCCTCATTACACCCCTAGCCCCTCATTACACCTCTAGCACCTCATTACACCCCTAGCCCCTCATTACACCTCTAGCCCCTCATTACACCTCTAGCCCCTCATTACACCTCTAGCCCCTCATTACACCTCTAGCCCCTCATTACACCTCTAGCCCCTCATTACACCCCGAGCCCCTCATTACACCTCTAGCCCCTCATTACACCTCTAGCACCTCATTACACCCCTAGCCCCTCATTACACCTCTAGCCCCTCATTGCACCCCGAGCCCCTCATTACACCTCTAGCCCCTCATTACACCTCTAGCCCCTCATTACACCTCTAGCCCCTCATTACACCTCTAGCCCCTCATTACACCCCGAGCCCCTCATTACACCTCTAGCCCCTCATTACACCTCTAGCCCCTCATTACACCTCTAGCCCCTCATTACACCTCTAGCCCCTCATTACACCCCTAGCCCCTCATTACACCTCTAGCACCTCATTACACCCCTAGCCCCTCATTACACCTCTAGCCCCTCATTGCACCCCGAGCCCCTCATTACACCTCTAGCCCCTCATTACACCTCTAGCCCCTCATTACACCTCTAGCCCCTCATTACACCTCTAGCCCCTCATTACACCTCTAGCACCTCATTACACCTCTAGCCCCTCATTACACTTCTAGCCCCTCATTACACCTCTAGCCCCTCATTACACCTCTAGCACTTAATTACACCTCTAGCCCCTCATTACACCTCTCGCACCTCATTACACCTCTAGCCCCTCATTACACCTCTAGCACCTCATTACCCCTCTAGCCCCTCATTACACTTCTAGCCCCTCATTACACCTCTAGCCCCTCATTACACCTCTAGCACCTCATTACACCTCTAGCACCTCATTACACCTCTAGCACCTCATTACACCTCTAGCCCCTCATTACACCTCTAGCACCTCATTAGACCTCTAGCACCTCATTACACCTCTAGCACCTCATGACACCTCTAGCACCTTATTACACTTAATTACATCTCTAGCACCTCATTACACCTCTAGCACCTCATCACACCTCTAGCACCTCATTACACCTCTAGCACCTCATTACACCTCTAGCCCCTCATTACACCTCTAGCCCCTCATTACACCTCAGTACACCTCATTACACCTCTAGCACCTCATTACACTTCATTACACCTCTGGCACCTCATTACACCTTATTACACCTCTAGCTGGGCCTTAGGCAATAAGCCTGACCTCAAGCTCTATGATGACCCGCGCCCCTGCAACTAGACCAATCCTGAGACCGGGGCGGGTTAGCGGGGCCTTAGGCAATAGGCCTGACCTCAATCTGTACCAGCCCGCCATGGTCAGTATCCGCCTCGCGACCAGAGGCCGAGGGCCGACCAAGCGTTATGAATATTATGAATTGTAACTCAAATTCAAGTTCACCTCCTATGTTTTTTATGTTGCCTCCCAGCTTCTTTGGTTTGGCGTACCGTGGCATACCGTAGCGTACCGTGGCATATGTAGCGTACCGTAGCGTACCCTGGCGTACCGTAGCGTACCGTGGCATACCGTAGCGTACCGTGGCATACCGTAGCGTACCGTGGCATACCGTAGCGTACCTTGGCATACCGCGGCGTACCCTGGCGTACCGTAGCGTACCGTGGCATACCGTAGCGTACCGCGGCATACCGTAGCGTACCCTGGCGTACCGTAGCGTACCGTGGCATAGCGTAGCGTACCGTGGGGTACCCTGGCGTACCGTACCGTACCGTGGCATAGCGTAGCGTACCGTGACATAGCGTATCGTACCGCGGCATATCGTAGCGTACCCTGGCATACCGTAGCGTACCGTGGCATACCGTAGCGTACCCTGGCGTACCGTAGCGTACCCTGGCGTACCGTAGCATAACCTGATAGCAGTGTCACTGTGTTATATCAGACCTGGGGTGTCACAAGCCCGGTGATTGTATGGTACGCTCGTTTCCTGGGGTTATTACTTCCATCTGCAGGAAACGCGGCTCGCGCAGTTGAAGGGGTGGGGGGGGGGGCGGTCCGTGTCGGTCATAACGGTCTGTCTGGTGGTGTGTTGACTCGCAAGGTGGAGCCACGCGCCTCGTTGTACTGAGGCCATCTGGCGAGCGCAGCGGTGAAAAACACGCCGTGCTGCCACCTGGTGAGTTCCGAAGGCGTTTTCTGCCTTGAACCTACGGTACACTTTTCTGCCTGACTCCCTGGGCTGCGTATCGCAGCGAGATCTGCACAAAACGTTCGCTGGTGATTTGTCAAAAACTGGTGAAGGACGTAAACTATTGCAGACAGGAAGTGGCGTAAAATGCGCGTCGAGCGAGTGTTCCCGCGCCATAATATTAAACTCCGGACAGCGATTCTTCCCAAACCCGTCAATATCGACGAACAATACTTATCCGACATTTATCAATATTTTTTACACTAATTAGATTGTGCTACTATTTCCAAATTATGGTTAATTATCTAGTAGATATGCCCGCAACAAATGACTTGGGAAGGGACATAGTTTGCTGTGAATGGCGTTGAATAGCGTGTATGGTTGACTGGCCGCCGTCCGGCATTCTACCCCAGCGACGTGCTGGTCGCACCGTGACGCCACTCTGTTGTAGGTGTGTGTTCACCCCGCAGGACAAGGGCCTGGGGCGTCCCCCCCCCCCCTTACCCCCCCTCGGCACTCACCTCCTCACCACGTGCGTTACAGATCTTAATGACATTTATAAACAAACTGAGCGACCAGTCATAACATGGAGCCATCTCCCTCCTCCCCCCCTCCCGGACACCAAAAATGGAGCACCCCCCTGGGTCATAAAGCCCCTCCCCTCACCCTCGTTGGCTCCATGTCGGCACTGCTGGGTGGGCAGGTGAGGGTGGAGGATGGGGGTAGGGGGTGGGGCAACTGGGAGGTGTCGGGGCGAGGGAAATGGAAAATTGATTCTCTGGCAGCCGGTTTCTCAGATGTCCGAGGCCGAGTGGTGGTCTGGGGCGAATCACTGTCTGGCCGTATTGGTCGGGACAGACACGACAACACTTTGGTTTTAATGGAATATTTCAGCGGAGATTCCCGTTTTGACGGGGATTGCATGATTGGGCCATTCGATGGTTCATCAAAGGGGGGGGGGTGCCATTGGGGAGGAAGGGAGGGGCGCACCCACGCAGGCTTTCCCCTCTACATGTATTAAGAGGTTTCTTCGGACACGCACCGCTGCTGTCTACTCTCTGGGCCCCTACCCCCCCCCCCCCCTTTCACCCCTACTTTCTCCCCTGATAACCTATCTATGTCCTACTCAACGAAACTCGCTCCCGCCAACACCCCCCCCCCACCACCCTACCCTTACGGCATGTGATGGGCCACACCACACCCCAGCCCCAACCCCCAATACTGACGCCCACCCCCGACCCTAACCCTAACCCTGAGCGCGACCCCGACCCCAATCCCTGTCAAGATATCAACGACTTGCTAATGTGCTGTCGGACAGCCGATGAACCGACTGGGGTAGGGCCAAGTGGGTGATGGGGGTGGGTGGTTGACTACGCTGTCGCCGTCGGGATTTTGCGCTGGGTTTTAAGGCTTTGCATGGCATGTGACGTCGCATGCAGCTGTCAGGGCTGTGACGACCCGGGCCGGGCGGCCGGCTGACGGGCCAAAGTGGCACCTCGACAGGGCTAATAGACGGCCGGGTCAGACTGGACGGGCGGGCGGGTCCGACCGGGGAGGGGGGGGGTGAGGTCGGGCCGGCGGGTCCCGACCGGGCGAGCGGGTCAGCCCGGAGGGGGGAGGAGGGTTAGGCCGGGCGAGCGGGTCAGGCAAGAGGGGGATGGGGGGCAGGGCTGAGCCGGGGGTCAAGGAGGCGGGGGGGCATCAGGCCGGGCGGGTCAGCCGGGGGGTGGTGGGGCTGAGCATGCCCAGCGATGGGGTAGACAGTTGCTCCCACCACCCTCAGTGCATCACTCCGTCCATCGGACCTCACTCTCCATGTGTCAGTTATGATGGCTCATCAGCTCCCTGCTTGGTGGTGACCACGGGAGCCCGCCCCCACCCACCCCCCACCTCCCACCCCCCACCCCCCGTGACTGCCGGATTGCAGCACTAGCACTGAAGGGGATTCGCTCCCGTCCACCCCCCTCCCCCCAGTCCGCCTGACGAGCCCCCTCGCCAGAAGCCCCTCCTGTCCGTCCGCCGGGGGTCACTAATGACGTGTCTTCTCGCGTCTTCTCGCGTCTTCTCGCCGAGGACGCACGACGTATCGCGGCGCTGTCGTCACTTGTTATCAGCCTGCCCCGCCTACACCCCCGCCTACACCCCCGCCCTCTAAAGGATACCTATTTTTGTGTCTGCTCCACTTGTTTGGGCAGTAGTTTTTGGTTTGGGAGGACTTTGAAGCAATAAAACAGTCTCCCATCTCCCCTCATATCTCCCTTTTCGTTATATCAACTTCTGCAACATTGTGTGCCTACAAGGACCAATGTCCGCCGTGGCGTACCGTTGGTGGCGTACTTTGGCGTACCACGCGTGGCGTACCGCGCGTGGCGTACCGTGTGCCTACAAGGACCTACAGTGGTCCTTGTAGGCACACGGTACGCCACGGTGCGCCACCCACGGACATTGGTCCTTTTAGGCACACGGTACGCCATGCACCGTACCATACGTGGCGTACCGTGTGCCTACAAGGACCAATGTCCGCCGTGGCGTACCGTGCGCGGCGTACCGTGTGCCTACAAGGACTAATGTCCGCCGTGGCGTACCGTGCGTGGCGTACCGTGTGCCTACAAGGACCGATGTCTGCCGTGGCGTACCGTGCGCGGCGTACCGTGTGCCTACAAGGACTAATGTCCGCCGTGGCGTACCGTGCGTGGCGTACCGTGTGCCTACAAGGACCAATGTCCGCCGTGGCGTACCGTGCGCGGCGTACCGTGTGCCTACAAGGACTAATGTCCGCCGTGGCGTACCGTGCGTGGCGTACCGTGTGCCTACAAGGACCAATGTCTGCCGTGGCGTACCGTGCGCGGCGTACCGTGTGCCTACAAGGACCAATGTCCAATGTGGCGTACCGCGCGTGGCGTACCGTGTGCCTGCAAGGACCAATGTCCGCCGTGGCGTACCGTAGCGTACAATGGCGTACCGTAGCGTACAATGGCGTACCGTAGCGTACCCTGGCGTACCCTAGTGTAGCGTACCGTGGCATACCGTAGCGTTCCCTGGCATACCGTGGCGTACCGTGGCGTACCGTGGCGTGGCGTGGTCCGGGTCATCCCTCAACGTCTCCGGGCTCCTAGTTACAGTTGACGTGCCATGTAAGTGATAACACAGCTTCATCAATTCCCCTCCTCCGCCCCTTCCTGTCTATTCCAACTCCCGACGTGCCGCCTCGTGGTGAACACTCCGTGCCATGCTCTCCCACTCCGCTCCCTCCTCGTCCTCTTTCTCAGTCCATGTCTGTTATCGCCCCAGCCACTGTGGATGCGGAGCGCGTTGCTTTCAGCGAGTTGTCTGTTTCAGTCTCCGCCGCTGTCTGTGTGTCTGTCTGTCTCCGTCTGTCTGTCTGTGTGTCTGTCCGCGACGCACAGAATCTTCCGGTTTTTATGGTGGTCCGATTGATGGCCTGCGGCACAGTATGCATCCCGCGGCCCCGGGTAGTCATGGCTAGATCAGATGCAGGTGAGGCCATGTGGGGGGTGGGGGGGGGTTGGCTGGGCTGATGGATGAGGAAGGTGATACACAATCGCTCGCAGATGATCGCTGGCGTGCATGTGGGGGTGCCTCTGGAGGTGGGGGGAGACCCACATTTACCCCCCCCCCCCAATCCCCCGGTCAGGGTCTGGGGGATACCCCCGCCCCGTTAACATACCATTGCCATACATACACCTGACAGCAATAGTCCCAGCACGAGAAAGCGCCCGTCACAGTCAAGGAAGAAACCGAAAGAACAAACTTAAGAGAGAAAACTTGTTCCGGCCGCAGATCAGCCCCTGGCCCAGGAACTAATTACCTCTACAGAAAAGTGGTGTTTGGTTTCCATTTGATCAGTGATGAAAATGTTAGGTTGATGGATAGTCTTCCTGTGTGACCGGCCCAGGCGGGGTAATTTGGCGGCGACAGTGAGGGATGAGTCCCCTTCTGGCCGCATCGGGCCCGGTGCTGATTGCCAAGTGATGGAGCAATCACTACAGTCAGACTGATCGCTGCGGCTGGGTAGTGTCGGCAGCCGGCCTCACCCAGTCACCCGCCCACCCACCCCACGGCCATGCATGTGGCGGACGGGGGGCGGGGGCGCGGGCGGGAGGTGGGGGGGGGGCAACGGGGTCGGGAGGAGGTTGGGGTGATCGATTCTGTCCGATGGTCATCTCATTCAGTGTTAAAGTCTGGCTGATTCTTTGAGCGTATTGTTGTGGTACATGGGAGGCCCAGCTTACGGTATGGTCCTAGAGCTAGACAGGTCAGGGGACTCCAAGGCTGAGTGGTGTGGTCCTAGAGCTGGACAGGTCAGGGGACTCCAAGGCTGAGTGATGTGGTCCTAGGGCTGGACAGGTCAGGGGACTCCAAGGCTAAGTGGTGTGGTCCTAGAGCTGGACAGGTCAGGGGACTCCAAGGCTAAGTGGTGTGGTCCTAGAGCTAGACAGGTCAGGGGACTCCAAGGCTGAGTGATGTGGTCCTAGAGCTGGACAGGTCAGGGGACTCCAAGGCTGAGTGATGTGGTCCTAGGGCTGGACAGGTCAGGGGACTCCAAGGCTGAGTGATGTGGTCCTAGGGCTGGACAGGTCAGGGGACTCCAAGGCTGGGTGGTGTGGTCCTAGGGCTGGACAGGTCAGGGGACTCCAAGGCTGAGTGGTGTGGTCCTAGAGCTGGACAGGTCAGGGGACTCCAAGGCTGAGTGGTGTGGTCCTAGGGCTGGACAGGTCAGGGGACTCCAAGGCTGGGTGGTGTGGTCCTAGGGCTGGACAGGTCAGGGGACTCCAAGGCTGAGTGGTGTGGTCCTAGAGCTGGACAGGTCAGGGGACTCCCAAGGCTGAGTGGTGTGGTCCTAGAGCTGGACAGGTCAGGGGACTCCAAGGCTGAGTGGTGTGGTCCTAGGGCTGGACAGGTCAGGGGACTCCAAGGCTGAGTGGTGTGGTCCTAGAGCTGGACAGGTCAGGGGACTCCAAGGCTGAGTGGTGTGGTCCTAGGGCTGGACAGGTCAGGGGACTCCAAGGCTGGGTGGTGTGGTCCTAGGGCTGGACAGGTCAGGGGACTCCAAGGCTGAGTGGTGTGGTCCTAGAGCTGGATAGGTCAGGGGACTCCAAGGCTGAGTGGTGTGGTCCTAGGGCTGGACAGGTCAGGGGACTCCAAGGCTGAGTGGTGTGGTCCTAGGGCTGGACAGGTCAGGGGACTCCAAGGCTGAGTGGTGTGGTCCTAGAGCTGGACAGGTCAGGGGACTCCAAGGCTGGGTGGTGTGGTCCTAGGGCTGGACAGGTCAGGGGACTCCAAGGCTGGGTGGTGTGGTCCTAAGGCTGGACAGGTCAGGGGACTCCAAGGCTGAGTGGTGTGGTCCTAGAGCTGGACAGGTCAGGGGACTCCAAGGCTGAGTGGTGTGGTCCTAGAGCTGGACAGGTCAGGGGAATCCAAGGCTGAGTGGTGTGGTCCTAGAGCTGGATAGGTCAGGGGACTCCAAGGCTGGGTGGTGTGGTCCTAGAGCTGGACAGGTCAGGGGACTCCAAGGCTGAGTGGTGTGGTCCTAGAGCTGGATAGGTCAGGGGACTCCAAGGCTGGGTGGTGTGGTCCTAGAGCTGGACAGGTCAGGGGACTCCAAGGCTGAGTGGTGTGGTCCTAGGGCTGGACAGGTCAGGGGACTCCAAGGCTGAGTGGTGTGGTCCTAGGGCTGGACAGGTCAGGGGACTCCAAGGCTGAGTGGTGTGGTCCTAGGGCTGGACAGGTCAGGGGACTCCAAGGCTGAGTGGTGTGGTCCTAGAGCTGGACAGGTCAGGGGACTCCAAGGCTGAGTGATGTGGTCCTAGGGCTGGACAGGTCAGGGGACTCCAAGGCTGAGTGGTGTGGTCCTAGAGCTGGACAGGTCAGGGGACTCCAAAGCTGGGTGGTGTGGTCCTAGAGCTGGACAGGTCAGGGGACTCCAAGGCTGAGTGGTGTGGTCCTAGGGCTGGACAGGTCAGGGGACTCCAAGGCTGAGTGGTGTGGTCCTAGAGCTGGACAGGTCAGGGGACTCCAAGGCTGAGTGGTGTGGTCCTAGAGCTGTACAGGTCAGGGGACTCCCAAGGCTGAGTGGTGTGGTCCTAGAGCTGGACAGGTCAGGGGACTCCAAGGCTGAGTGGTGTGGTCCTAGGGCTGGACAGGTCAGGGGACTCCAAGGCTGAGTGGTGTGGTCCTAGAGCTGGACAGGTCAGGGGACTCCAAGGCTGAGTGGTGTGGTCCTAGGGCTGGACAGGTCAGGGGACTCCAAGGCTGGGTGGTGTGGTCCTAGGGCTGGACAGGTCAGGGGACTCCAAGGCTGAGTGGTGTGGTCCTAGAGCTGGATAGGTCAGGGGACTCCAAGGCTGAGTGGTGTGGTCCTAGGGCTGGACAGGTCAGGGGACTCCAAGGCTGAGTGGTGTGGTCCTAGGGCTGGACAGGTCAGGGGACTCCAAGGCTGAGTGGTGTGGTCCTAGAGCTGGACAGGTCAGGGGACTCCAAGGCTGGGTGGTGTGGTCCTAGGGCTGGACAGGTCAGGGGACTCCAAGGCTGGGTGGTGTGGTCCTAGGGCTGGACAGGTCAGGGGACTCCAAGGCTGAGTGGTGTGGTCCTAGAGCTGGACAGGTCAGGGGACTCCAAGGCTGAGTGGTGTGGTCCTAGAGCTGGACAGGTCAGGGGAATCCAAGGCTGAGTGGTGTGGTCCTAGAGCTGGATAGGTCAGGGGACTCCAAGGCTGGGTGGTGTGGTCCTAGAGCTGGACAGGTCAGGGGACTCCAAGGCTGAGTGGTGTGGTCCTAGAGCTGGATAGGTCAGGGGACTCCAAGGCTGGGTGGTGTGGTCCTAGAGCTGGACAGATCAGGGGACTCCAAGGCTGAGTGGTGTGGTCCTAGGGCTGGACAGGTCAGGGGACTCCAAGGCTGAGTGGTGTGGTCCTAGGGCTGGACAGGTCAGGGGACTCCAAGGCTGAGTGGTGTGGTCCTAGGGCTGGACAGGTCAGGGGACTCCAAGGCTGAGTGGTGTGGTCCTAGAGCTGGACAGGTCAGGGGACTCCAAGGCTGAGTGATGTGGTCCTAGGGCTGGACAGGTCAGGGGACTCCAAGGCTGAGTGGTGTGGTCCTAGAGCTGGACAGGTCAGGGGACTCCAAAGCTGGGTGGTGTGGTCCTAGAGCTGGACAGGTCAGGGGACTCCAAGGCTGAGTGGTGTGGTCCTAGGGCTGGACAGGTCAGGGGACTCCAAGGCTGAGTGGTGTGGTCCTAGGGCTAGACAGGTCAGGGGACTCCAAGGCTGAGTGATGTGGTCCTAGGGCTGGACAGGTCAGGGGACTCCAAGGCTGAGTGGTGTGGTCCTAGAGCTGGACAGGTCAGGGGACTCCAAGACTGAGTGGTGTGGTCCTAGAGCTGGACAGGTCAGGGAACTCCAAGGCTGAGTGGTGTGGTCCTAGGGCTGGACAGGTCAGGGAACTCCAAGGCTGGGTGGTGTGGTCCTAGGGCTGGACAGGTCAGGGGACTCCAAGGCTGAGTGGTGTGGTCCTAGAGCTGGACAGATCAGGGTTGGTTGCTTGGTTGTATATTTAGGACGCTTTAACCACTTTTGGTCATGTCGCTTCAATGGGAGAAGGAAGGGCGAGTGGAGCCATGACCCCGGGGGTAACCCCCTACTCTTTGCGAAGAAGGTCATGCGACCTTTATACTGCGATCACATAGACAGCTCGAATCTGTGTCTGGTATGGTCCTAGCTGAGATTGCCAGGAGCATGACACTGGGCAGTGTGAGAGTGAGGTGTGGGGTATCTTATCTACGCTGGGGGTAAATGTAGAGAATACATGGGGTGTGTGCATGGCAGTGGGGGGGGGGGGGGTGACGGCGGTAGCTTTTCGGTCCGGACGAAATGGGTATTGGACTGAAGTGATGGGTGAGGGTTTTGTGTCCCACTGCCCGCCCCCCCCCCCCCGGACACTGGGAGGGGGTGGGGGTAAGGGCCCTGATCATACCATGACTCCCGTTCTCTATCTCGCTTTGAACTACCGTTTTTCCAAATTTAGCGCCGTATGGTGTTTTCTGTGGACTCTCCCCGTGTTTTTGTATCTGGCTCTGTGAAGTTGGCGCGCGTTGAGGCGGAGGGGACGGTGGGGTGGAGGCTGGGGATAAGATTTGCTTTCTCTTGGTGACGGCATCAAAGGCGACGCCGAGCGGCTCGGGGGAAGAGAGTCAGTGGCGAGGGTTATTGACACAGAGAGCCTTGACTGACTGGAGCCATCTCTGAACGGGTGGGGGGGGGGGGCGTTTAGGGGACGTATCACCGGCCAGGAGGGACTCCAGGAAACTGAACGACAGAAGAGGGAGTGGGGCGTTCAGTTGACGTGTGAAGGACACAAGAGGGGATGGGGCGTTCAGTTGACGTGTGAAGGACAGAAGAGGGTGGGTCGTTCAGATAACGTGTTAAGGACAGAAAAGGGGGTGGGGCGTTCAGATGACGTGTGAGAGACAGAATAGGGGGTGGGGCGTTCAGTTGACGTGTGAAGGACAGAAGAGGGGGTGGGGCGTTCAGTTGACGTGTGAAGGACACAAGAGGGGTGGGGCGTTCAGTTGACGCGTGAAGGACAGAAGAGGGGGTGGGGCGTTCAGATGACGTATGAAGGACAGAAGAGGGGGTGGGGCGTTCAGATGACGTATGAAGGACAGAAGAGGGGGTGGGGCGTTCAGATGACGTATGAAGGACAGAAGAGGGGGTGGGGCGTTCAGTTGACGTGTGAAGGACACAAGAGGGGATGGGGCGTTCAGATGACGTGTGAAGGACAGAAGAGGGTGGGTCGTTCAGATAACGTGTTAAGGACAGAAAAGGGGGTGGGGCGTTCAGATGACGTGTGAGAGACAGAATAGGGGGTGGGGCGTTCAGTTGACGTGTGAAGGACAGAAGAGGGGGTGGGGCGTTCAGTTGACGTGTGAAGGACACAAGAGGGGTGGGGCGTTCAGTTGACGTGTGAAGGACAGAAGAGGGGGTGGGGCGTTCAGATGACGTATGAAGGACAGAAGAGAGGGTGGGGCGTTCAGATGACGTGTGAAGGACACAAGAGGGGGTGGGGCGTTCAGATGACGTGTGAAGGACAGAAGAGGGGGTGGGGCGTTCAGATGACGTATGAAGGACAGAAGAGGGGGTGGGGCGTTCAGATGACGTATGAAGGACAGAAGAGGGGGTGGGGCGTTCAGATGACGTGTGAAGGACAGAAGAGGGGTGGGGCGTTCAGATGACGTATGAAGGACAGAAGAGGGGGTGGGGCGTTCAGATGACGTATGAAGGACAGAAGAGGGGTGGGGCGTTCAGATGACGTATGAAGGACAGAAGAGGGGGTGGGGCGTTCAGATGACGTATGAAGGACAGAAGAGGGGGTGGGGCGTTCAGATGGCGTGTGAAGGACAAGAGGGGGTGGGGCGTTCAGATGACGTGTGAAGGACAAGAGGGGGTGGGGCGTTCAGATGACGTGTGAAAGACAGAAGAGGGGGTGGGGCGTTCAGATGACGTGTGAAGGACACAAGAGGGGGTGGGGCGTTCAGATGACGTGTGAAGGACAGAAGAGGGGGTGGGGCGTTCAGATGACGTATGAAGGACAGAAGAGGGGGTGGGGCGTTCAGATGACGTATGAAGGACAGAAGAGGGGGTGGGGCGTTCAGTTGACGTGTGAAGGACAAGAGGGGGTGGGGCGTTCAGATGACGTGTGAAGGACAAGAGGGGGTGGGGCGTTCAGATGACGTGTGAAAGATAGAAGAGGGGGTTGAGGGGTTCACTGGACTTGTGAACGGCCCAGGAAGGCACCGTTCCTTAAAGTGAACTGGCCGGGGGAGGGAGTTGGCACGGGGACGGTGTTAAGGGAGTAGCAGGAGGGGTGGAGCGAAGGTAATTGCCATTTGGTTGGGTGTGTGGGTGGCCAGCACGGGGGTGGATATATTGGCGTGAAGGTGGCGGTGGCTTGTGTGCAGCTGCCTCGGGAACGCGGGAATCACCCACTTCCATGTTTCCTCCGTCGCGGCCGTAAATGTCAATCTCATCAATGAGTTATTCGGGATTCCGCCCCCCACCCCCCGTATCCCCTCCCCAACCCCTTCACAGGCACACACTGCATCACTGGAGCCTCACGCGGAAGACAATGACTAAGACCGAGCTGCCACTTCACCCCACCCCACCCCATCCCACCCCACCCAAACCCACTCCCCAGCCCTGGGTACCCAGGCTTCTTTCTTACATCAGCTGTCTGCCTCCCTTTGGTCCAGTCCGTCCCATGCCATTAAAAAGCGGCGACGGCAGGTGCTGCCCCCTATCGAACGCGGCTACCACTAATAGCGGCGACTGGAGGTGTTAATGGCAGGAGGGTCCGTTGGTGCGGTTCCACAGACTACCCCTGGGTTGTGTAGGACCATTGGAGGCTTCCACCCACCCTCGCCAGTGCTTGTCCTTGTATGATCTGTCTTTATGGTGATGGACTTGACCAGCCCGCCCTCACCCCGGTCCACGTGGCCGCGTCCAGCTAAGTATCAGCCCTGGTATCTCTCACTGCCATCACCAGCAAAAATGAAATGCCAACGCCTTTGATATTTACGATTCCATGCCCAGCCTTGGTAAGTCCAGAAAACCCTCGAGAGCTTGTCCTCATGTCTTTCGGTCTATAGCTGATGACTTGACAGGAGAGTTTGTCCTGATGTATTTCTGTTTACGGCTGATGGGTTGACCAGGAGAGTTTGTCCTTATGTCTTTCTGTTTACGGCTGATGGATGACCTGGAAGGTTTATCATGATGTTTTTTTTCTGTCCGCGGTAGGCTTTCTGTAATTTCCTGCCCGTACCCCCCCCCCCCCCTTCCCTCCACCCCCCACACTGAACTGCGTCACCCTCATAGCCTCCATTCCGCTCCTGTGACCTCACCGTTAAAGGTGCCAGCGGTTCCTTCGCCTCCGCCCCCCGCCCCACCTACCCCAATCAGCGTGATGACGGTCCAGCCCCCCCCCCCTCCCCTACCGCCATGCCGTCCTTCTCCCATCTCGTCCTGTCAACGTGTCCAAGTCACTGACGGCCGCCTTCCCGTGGGCGCGGGGTGCCCCCTCACACCACGCCCCGTGCCCCCGGCCCCCTCCCCCTGGCCGCCGTGCCCAGGCCCCCCTCCCCCTGGCCCCCTCCCTCTGCCCCCCTCCCCCTGCCCCCCCCCCCGACCCGCCCCGCCGCCCGGTCGAGCCCCGCCTGTCGACTCCGGCAATGAGCTTTTCATTTGGCGGTGACATTGATTGTGTTTACCGCAGTGATTAGGCCAAATGAGGTTGACAGCGGCGGGGAAGTGCCCTGTCGCGGCCCTTATTACACAGATGCGGGTCTTCGGCCTCTGTGTCAGCTCCCCTCACTCGCCGGCCGCCGCACCCTCAGCCTGCCACACGTCACCCCCCCCCCCCGCCCCCGCCCCCTCCACCTCCAGTGTTGTCTGGCATCGTCTCTTCTTTCCCGTCACCTCCTCCCAACTCCCGCCTCCCCGTGACAGCACCGGACCCTTTACGCCAAATCAGAAGTTTGTTTCATTTTTCCTGTCCAAGAAGCATTCTCCTGACATACACAGACGATGTGTGTCGATGGGTGGGAGGTACAGACCATGTGTCTGGAGGGGTGGGGGGTACAGACCATGTGTCTGGAGGGGTGGGGGGTACAGACCATGTGTGTTGAGGGGTGGGGGTACAGACCATGTGTGTTGAGGGGTGGGGGGTACAGACCATGTGTGTTAAGGGGTGGGGGGTACAGACCATGTGTGTTGAGGGGTGGGAGGTACAGACCATGTGTGTGGAGGGGTGGGGGGTACAGACCATTTGTGTCGAGGGTGGGAGGTACAGACCATGTGTGTGGAGGGGTGGGGGGTACAGACCATGTGTGTGGAGTGGTGGGGTACAGACCATGTGTGTTGAGGGGTGGGAGGTACAGACCATGTGTGTTGAGGGGTGGGGGTACAGACCATGTGTGTGGAGGGGTGGGGGGTACAGACCATGTGTGTGGAGGGGTGGGGGTACAGACCATGTGTGTGGAGGGGTGGGGGTACAGACCATGTGTGTTGAGGGGTGGGAGGTACAGACCGTGTGTGTTGAGGGGTGGGGGGTACAGACCATGTGTGTAGAGGGGTGGGGGGTACAGACCATGTGTGTTGAGGGGTGGGGGTACAGACCACCTGTGTTGAGGGGTGGGGGTACAGACCATGTGTGTGGAGGGGTGGGGGTACAGACCATGTGTGTGGAGGGGTGGGGGTACAGACCATGTGTCTGGAGGGGTGGGAGGTACAGACCATGTGTGTTGAGGGGTGGGGGTACTGACCATGTGTGTGGAGGGGTGGGGGGTACAGACCATGTGTGTGGAGGGGTGGGGGTACAGACCATGTGTGTTGAGGGGTGGGAGGTACAGACCGTGTGTGTTGAGGGGTGGGGGTACAGACCATGTGTGTTGAGGGGTGGGGGGTACAGACCATGTGTGTTGAGGGGTGGGGGGTACGGACCATGTGTGTTGAGGGGTGGGGGGTACAGACCATGTGTGTGGAGGGGTGGGGGGTACAGACCATGTGTCTGGAGGGGTGGGGGTACAGACCATGTGTCTGGAGGGGTGGGAGGTAACAGAC